>JAAEAF010010200.1:0-10160 GCA_011037195.1 Triatoma infestans
GTATATTTGGTATATACCATTGATTGGTATATTTTTGTGAGGAAATTAATTTAAGTGGTTGCTAGGGTTGCCTCTAAATTTCTCTTCCAGTCTAGTGCAAAACAATTTAATGGAGATGGCGTTTGCTTTTTTTCTCTTACCACTATAAAAGAGATGCATTACGATCGAATCAAATTTTCATCTCTCTATTTCTATACGTTTTACAGCTTAATAAGCATTACAAGTAGTTGTGCTGGTTAATGGCGACTGCACAGGGCAATATACAGGCAATATATTTTGTATTAATATACAGTGAGATATTTTGGTAATCATCACCATCCCTAGCGTACAATCCATTAGTGGATCCTCAAGAATCGCCTTCCATTGTTCTCTGTTTCGAGCAGCTGCCCACCAGTTACGAATGCCCATTGTTTTGACATCACTATTTATACCGTCTTGCCGCCTTATTTTCATTTTTCCACCATCCTTCTTCCGGCACTGAATAATTTCTTGGCGACTGAATGTTCGTCCATCTATAAGACAAGTCCTATCCCCACCTAAGCCTTGCTAATCGGATATACTTTACAACATCCAGCTCTCCATATGAATTGTTAAGGTTCATGGTTATGTCTAATCCTCCACTCAGTATTTTCCTTAACTGGACCATATATCTTCCTCAGCACACTTCTCTCGAACATTAATAGTTTTCTCTCTATAGTCTTAGTCATCGTCCTTGTTTCTGAGCCATGTGTCAGAATGGCCGTATGAGCACTTTGTAGAGGGACCATTTTGCAGATCTATAGGTAGTGAGCTGCATTTCATATATTTTAAAAGTCGTAATGACATTGTTCGCAGAGACAAGTCTCTATGTTACTTCCTGTTTTAAGTCATTATCTGCAGTAACCACTGATCCTAGATATTTTAACTTTCTCAACGTTGCATCCAGCAGCTTGTCTGGTTGTATGGCTGTCGTTATCTGTTGTTATATACTTTGTTTTTCCTTAATTTCAAGCCCCATCTTGAGTTTACTTCGAGTCTAGTTAGAGTAAGGATCGGCTCTCGTTCTTTTTGTTTGTAAAGTGATTTCTTGATCGTTTTGAACTGTGATTTTTGGCAGTATAATAGTCTAAAGCATTGTGGTGAACATATTAAAATTTTAAGAAAATCTACTGACTGGTTCGTTGAATTTTTCGAGTGGAAGTTTTATAGTTTTATGAAATATGTTAGTCTAGACACAGTTGTTTGAGTGGAAGGGGTATCTAGTAGCTGGTTACAAGTATGTTTGTTTTTGTTCACCTGGGCAGGTATTTATCTCAGACTATTCTGTTTACTGCAGTATTATTATTTATGAGGAACACTTTGCAATTATGATTTTGTGATACTGATGCACTCTATTGGCAGTATTCGCTACTTCATTTGAATTATATTCATGGAACTCTGTGTTGCGTATTATCTATCTATGATTTTCTCGCATCTAAATTGACGTTAATTTGCTCCAAGTGAAGTGAAGTTTGCAAATGTTTAATTATAGATAGTATTCTTAATTAGTAAACAGTTTTATTGGTATTATTACTAGAGATTGGTTGCCAATTAGATTTTTCATATTGGGGGGGGGGCTTGTTAGTTGAATGCCTCCAAGAAATTAACTGAGTTTTTTCACCCAGTTCTTCTCCGCAAGTAGCTCGATATTTGAAGAGATCAAGAAGTTCTCCCGAGCTGATTCGAAAGGATAATAAAAGACCTACCCTTGATGAAATTATGGATTCGGGCAGTTTAGATAAAAATATTTCCTTTGATGAGTTAATGAAGGCCATGTCGGATATGTTGGACGTTAAATTGGCTTCTTTAAGAGAAGCCATAAAACCTATTCGGGAAGAATTGTCTGTTCTCAAAGACGAGAATCTTCGTCTGCGAGCCGATATGGAGGAGATGAAAGTTCTGATAGATTGTAATGAAAAGTTGACTGAAGAATTGGATATGAGGCCCCGTTCTAATAATCTTATATTTAGAGGGTTGAAGTATTCCTCGGATACTAACGCTCTCAGAATAATTTGCGCTTCTGTTCCGAAGTTCTAAAGGTTGATTTAGCGGAGGCAACATTTCGGTTCTGTCTCTTGGTGCCAGGGTTCTGCCTCTTGGACCTAGTAGGCCTCTCATTGTGAAGTTTTGCCGTATCCAGGACAAGATTAATGTTTTAAATAACTTAAAAGTGCTGAAGAATACAGGTTCCTCAGTTCAGCAGGATTTCCCTCTGAGCGTGAGAGCCAAGTTGTTATTAGTTCGTAAAGAGGCACTAAGATTAAATACGAATCTTAAAATTTTACTCAGGTCTATTTTCTCTTGATTCAGGGTTATAGGTTCAGGTGGAATAACTCTTCTGGAATATGCTGTTCTGATGGAGGCGGTCTCACTAATCTGAATGAGCTGGTAGGTGCGGATTTATCCCAGTTTATTGCTATGGTGCTATCTAATGCACTGCCTAAGGTTTACATCAAATCGACCCATCACCTGACGGAACGCGCCAAGAAGAAATCCTGAGATTCCAACGTCTGCCGGAGGGATTTTTTGGATATTAAGGGGCAAATGGTCAATAGTATTAGAATTCTTTCTTATAATATTATTGGTTTGGCGTTACAAGAAACTTTTCACAAATAAATAACCTGGGGAAAAGACATGGTAAAATATTGAAAATGTAATCCAACACAGTGGTATGGCTTCCTGGTGGATTGGCTTACTGGTGTTAACAACCACATCACAAGTTCATCAACAGTGTATGTAAAAAAAATTACATTCTACTCTGGTAAATGTTCGATGTACACTTTAGCAAGACAATCATGCCCAAAATTTTGGTATTATGTCTGATATAAATTAATATATCATGTTAAGCTCATTTAAATATTTTTAACTTTCAAAAAACTTATAGAACTTGAAACTATGAAACTGAAATATTTTAAATGGATGAAATAAACTAATTAATGAATGAAATTAATTTTTTTTTTTTTTTTTAAACTATCCTCTAAGGGACTATTGAGAATTAGTAGAGGAGCGCTAAAAAAATTGCAATCTTATTTGGGATAAAGGTGACAAAACGTAGATTAGTACATACATATCTTTCTGATCAAACTTTTTCAATATAAATAATATTTTGCCATTCCCAAATGCAAACAAAATTTGCGCACCACTTAGTTTTTGGAAAGGTTAGAGAAAATTTGAATCCTTGTTTATTATATATTATGTTATTCAAGTTTTTTAACTTAATTTTATATAACCATACTTTTCGTTTTTTATTGTAGTTTATTATAATAAGATTATTGTAGTGGTTTCTTTTTTTTCCTTTTTATATATATCTATTTGTTTTTTGCATTATATAGAAGCCTATACTAAGTTTGTTTGTTTTATTATGCTTCATTCATAGTTGATCACCTTTGTATTTCATTGATATACTATTCTTATAGAAGGTTTTTCTTTTTCTTTGTTTCTTTTTGTAAGAAAATTATCATTTAGAAGTACACTGCGGCAGACGGGTTTTGCCATGCCTAGTAAATAATGTGTAATTTCATGTAGATTTTGCAGTATGTAAATAACTACTCTTTGTATGGTTTTTCTTCTTTTCTCCTTGTCAAATAAAAGTATTTTTATAATAATAAGCCCCATCTTTCTTGCTGTCAAATCAAACGAGGTGGATGCATCTGCCATCGCCGCCAATGATCTTCCAATGATGTATATAACATCAGCATAAGCTAAAATTTACACGCTTTTTGAGTATATTTTCTTGATAATTAACCTTATTTACTTAGTTATTTTTGTTTTTTAAATTTGAATATAGTTATATTTAAATACGATAGGTTTTATATTTATTTTTTATTCTTATTATGGTTTTTATATTTACATTTCCAATTGGATCTTAGTTTAGAAACGTGCCTTGCATTAAGATTGAAATGTAGACCCACAAACATGTGATGTGGTAAAGTAGGTGAGTTAGTGGTTGATATGTTCCAGTAGTAGGTGCAGTATATTTCTTGGTATGTAATGTGATTGCAGCTAGTTGGATACGTGCAATAAATACATAAACTGCGGCCATACGTCTTTCTAGCTCAATGTTTATACGGCCTCAGACCTGTGTACACGATTTCAATAAAGGAAATTACTCAGTGAGGCTAACAAATACATGCTTTAATAGATAAAAGAGTGAAAACAGTTTAAGTAATCAAAATTGTAATTTTTCCTGTATCAGTAATTAGCCAGCTTCATAATTACAAAAGAAATCTGGTGTGAAACACACACGCGACTATCTCTTACTGGCGTTTAGTTGAGCTTGCAATTATACGTAAATAAAGATAGGGAAATTATACGTGTTACTTGAATGTGACTTGTATGACAGCGCCCTTTGTCTCACACCTTAGCGAGGGTTGTATCGGCAATTGTTGATTGAGTCTGCAGAGCTGGAAAACATCAAAGATATTTTCCGTGATAGCCTACTTTTTTTTGTCCGGTTTGCACAGACTGAGTAAACTGATTTTGCTCTATGCAGGCTTAAGGCCAATTCATAGATACCCAGAAATACAATTTTTATAGAAAAATGTTTCTTATAAAAATGTCTCCAAGTTTCAAGAAAACTGATGGAGCCTCTATTCGGGAACTTCTTTGAACTACCCAGGAACTTCCGATTAACCGATTTTCTCAAATTTGGAGGAATCCTTGAAATTCTTTTAATATAATTTAATAACATACAGATAGTTCGTAGAACCGTACATCATACTGAAATGGCACTTTAGAGGAAATCTACTAGGCACTGAGAAAGTAAACATCTGGTGTGAAAAACACACAATAAATCTAATTCATTTTCTCAGAAGAGAAAGTAAAAACTTGTCTGAAAACTTTCTGCTCCGTTTATAGTACGGTAGGTCTAGTAACAGATCGAGCCGGAAATGATACGTTTTGTGGGGGTGATATATTAATTATAATTAATTAAAGAGTTAGGCTAGCAGGCAGTCTGAGGACACCTAGAGTAGTGCTCATAATACGGCAGCAATTTGATCATTATTCAGTACATTATTTCAACAACAGAGAGCTGAGCGCAAGGCCAGAGAGAATTCAGCACGCATCATTATGCTGGACGGTAGAAAATGGATATAAAGTCAGTTATTCAAATTTGTTGCAAACTTAACATCAGCCCAGCACATTACATCGTCAGAGTTCAGAGCCCGCGGGCTTTAATAATATTAACATAATTGTCTGATGAATACTATTACAAAGTATTCAATATAAATCTGGCCAGTGAATACAGAGCCATACTTCGGCTATTAACACACACTATATGCTAACATTTCATCTAAATAAAACCGCTTTAAACAATAGTATTAAACAGTATATGCCCCTAGATCCCTGACTGCTTAGTCAGGTTAGTTATCTGATTGACTGCAGTGAGTTATCTGTGGGTCTGCGGGTGATTGTGGACAAAATATCCACAAAGATCGAAAAAATTCCCATATTTGGGAAGGCAACACTCTCATGTGAATGCTTGAAGCATAAGGAGTTTAAGGAAATCTTAAAATATTGTAGTCAGACCACTAGATTGCTAGGGGAGGGGGTCTTCTTAGGCTTGTTATTTTTGTGGTGGGGGGATAAGAGCCATATTGGCTTAGATCCCGCACAGGGCACCCACTATTAATAATGATAATAGTGCAATTTGGTTTACATATAATATACTATTTTACATAGGGCTGGTAATTTATTCCAGCTACTTAGAGATACAGTTTTTTTTTTATATTTTAGCGGGAGATATTCATGTATGTTGCAATAAGAGCCGGTGTACAGAGGGAGGATCCTCTGCTATCTTCACCAGCAGAAATATAAAAAATATTAAAGTGGAGATCGTTAGCATACTGTGACTCCAATCCACTCTGCCGTTGTATTTTTTACAACTTTGAAATAGATAAAAAAGACAACCGGTAAGAAAGTCTTGTCATGAACCACAAAACGTTGCATAATTTACCAGTCAGCGGACATTTAAAATATCATGTTGAAGAACAATAGAAAAAGTTTATTATTTCAACAGCTCTTACATATGTATGTATTGCGGCAGTTCACTTCCTTCCGTTTTACTTTCTCTTCCTGAGGGTGCACTGTGATCGTGCCAAATTTTCGAAATTGTGTTTTCACCAGAAATTCGTTTTTTAAGGTTTTCTGAGTACGAAAAAATAGTTTTTAACGAATGGTGTGTGTGTGTAGTGTGTGTTTGTGTGTGTGTGTGTGTGTGTGTGTGTGTGGTGTATGAATAAAATATGTCACGACGAAAAATCGCAGGCAGCTCAAAGTTGGTCTACCTACCGAATAGATACTTTCGAAAGTGCGAGTTTATGACCGAAAGAATAAGTTTTTGTTTTTTGGATTGTTCTCGAAAATGGCGTCCAACTATTTCCTTTAAACCTGCAATATTGACTGCACAGTTGAAAACGTCACTTTTATTAAAAACATTTGCTGAAATAATTGATTTTTAGGGGGTTTTGGGGGTCATGTGAGTCACTTTAATTATAAACTGCGCAAGTTTGTTGTTTTTGACTGCGGGCGCTTCACAAAAGTCCGCATAGGTATATCAGCATAAATCCTTACCACCTTTTTATGGCTAGCCAAATTGAACATTGTATACGTTACAGTTTTAAAGAGAACGTCTGTATTAAGTTGGAGTAAGAGAAAGTCATGTGAGTGTTTATTACCAAATTTTTTACAATTTACAGAATCTTTGAAATCAAGATGAGAGGCGGCTAAACTTGGTAGCTCAGTCCAATAAGAAACCAGTAGACTGAAAGTCACAGTATGAAAACCATAAGACTAACAAATTCAACAACCAATTAGAATGTACTAGTTCGCAGATTTTGACCAATGAGTTGCTCATTACATTAGCTGATGGTCACCCTATTATCCCACTGCACGTCCGCTGCTAAGGCTGTGAACATCCGGCCCGGACCACCATATTAATTAACAAAAAACAATTATCTTGATAGCTTGGTATAAAAGAAAAAAATAAATCAATAAAGATTCTCTGTAAATTATAAAAACAACAAACACAATATAATAACATATAATTTGGGTCATACTATTTGTCCACAACTAGATTGCACCAGCAATATTTAGTTAAGTTACATTTCTATACATACGAGTTTAGTGTTTCAGAAAAAATATAATAATTATTTACTATTATAGAAAAACAACATTTAGGATTTTCTATTAAACATTTAAACAAGAAGATAGATTGTAAGAAAGCTAATGTAACTCAGTGGTGCGTAACGCATTGAAAATGTGGGGGTGATTACTGAAACGTGATGAATTTTTAAAAAATATGAATAAAAATTACACATTGCTCATTGTTCAACACTAAGCATAGGTGCTGAGTCAAACCTCAATTTAGAAAAGTATTTGATTACCTTTCATAAGATCAAAAAACTAGTAAATAACTCTTGAGTGTAGATAATTGTCCACTCTATATCAGACGTACTTGCTGTAAAATTGAATTAAACAACTGTTTAAAGGGATAATTTACAAAGATCTTATAAAGAAAATTTAAAGTGTTTTAAAGTACTTAAGGCATTTACTTTCTAAATGTAACTGGAAATACAGGAGATCGGGCGAACAGGTAAATTAGCTTAGAAGATAGACCTCGTTTGAATGAAATGAAAATATTTGAGTCAAAGTTTAAAATAATTTTCACATTACCCGTCTAGTTTCTGACATATTTTACTTTTTCTTACTGCCTGTAGGAGTAAATATAGCGATCGCGTCAAATTCGCGGAATTGTCTTTTTTCTGGAAATGTATGTTATGAAGTTCCCTGAGCAGCGACGTTTCTATTGTGTGTGTGTGTGTTTTTTTTTTTTTTTTTTTTTTTTTTTTTTTTTTTGTTTTTTTTTTTTTTTTTTTTTTTTTTTTTTTTTTTTTTTTTTTTTTATTAAATTTCCTTTATTTACTGCATGCTCCACTTACATATATTACATGCACTTATAATTCAATTTTAGTATATAAAATCACAATAACATTTACATGTAATAAATAATATATATAATTGTAAAATAATATAATTATAAAATATTAAAGTCTACTGTATTAATAAACTGTTCGAAAAATCCGCACAATTCACTATCACTCACTAAGTCACATTTCGCTGGTGGCCACCTGAAACCCCTAGTAACAAGATTCCTTATTAGAGAGGCTCTT
Organism: Triatoma infestans; assembly: GCA_011037195.1. NCBI lineage: Eukaryota > Metazoa > Arthropoda > Insecta > Hemiptera > Reduviidae > Triatoma > Triatoma infestans. The sequence continues at coordinate 8,190 of JAAEAF010010200.1, forward strand.
TCTGCTTCAAACAGTCCACATTGAAATATGATGTGTTCCCATGTTTGCCACGATAAATAGTCACAAGGGCATACTGGATCTGGCAGTATATGAAAGCGATGAAGGTATGCCCTGTTTCGTCCATGCCCAGAGAGCAGTTGCGTTGTTTTGTAGGTTACCGTAATTTGAGACTTTATTCGTGAGCTTATAGTCGGGAAAAATTCTTTGGTATGAATTCCTTTTTCTGTTCTTGACCAATACTGCTCCCAATCTTGTAGCATTCTCTGTTTCAGTAAGTAGGCTACATATGTCTTAGGAGCAAATTCGAAGGAAAGCGGTAGATCCTCATCTTCAGCCCCTTGCTTTGCCAACATATCAGCCCTCTCATTCCCTACTTCACCGACATGAGCCTGCACTTTATTGAACGCCAACCTACATTGTCTCCGCTGAAGTTTTATCAGAGCACGCCGAATCCCTTCTACCAAACGCATATGGTTGTTTTGATCGTTTATGGAATCCAGAGCTACTTGACTGTCCGTTCTGACGATTACTTGTTCTAAAGCAAATTGGTCGAGGGAATTATTCGGCGAAAAGGCACTGTTAACCAGCCACTCCAAACAGTTTAATATGGCCAAAAGTTCAGCTTGATTATTAGAACATTGTTCCGCAAGTCGAAACTTTTTTTTCCAAGAATTCTTCGCCATCTAGATAGACGACAAATGCACAACCAACCTTTCCGTTCTTCTTACTGCCATCCGTATAAATCTGTAACCTAAAATTTGAGTATTCTGGAGTATTCTCAAAAATTATTTCCGGTACCAAACCTGGATGTATCCAATGACACTGCTTTGTAGGCACGTCCATTTTTAGAGCTATTTCTTCATCAGATTCACTCATGATCTTGTACTTTCGATAAATTTGTGCTAACTTGATTTCAATAGGTGTAACGTTTGCAATAGTACACGTGGCCTCATAAGAAATCGTGCGGAAACCTTTGATCACTCTTAATAAAATCAATCTTTGAACTTTCCGTAATTTATTTATGTTATATTTTTTACTAAGCCCTTTATACCAAGCAGGCAATGCATAGGTAAGGAGGGGAATCAAGGCACCATCGTAGATGATTTTCAATGCTTCCGAGGAAATTCCCCAATAAACTTTCGCTGAACGCGACAACTGATTTACCAGCTGCAGACTTTTTTCACAGATCCGATTTATATGAATGTTCCAAGACATCTTCGAATCGAAGATGACACCAAGATACTTAAGCTCTTGTACAATATTCAAACGTTTACCACCTAGGAACACAGATACGCTTGTATCAACATGCTTTCTGTTGACAACCAGTACATTTGACTTTTGGCTATTAAAAGCCATTTTATTATTGTTTGACCAGCGTTCTACAATTCTCATGCAAGTATTAGCTGAACACTCCACTTCCAGAGCGCTATCACCTTTCACTGCTATCAACAAGTCATCTGCGAACGCTATTACCAAAGCCTCTAACGGAAATTTCTCTTTTAACAGGGAATCAAATTGTATAATCCAAAAACCGGGTCCACAACATGAACCCTGTGGACAGCCCTTTGTAACTTTCCTACTCACGGTTAGCACGTTAGTTCTTATTTCAGCTTGCCTATTATCGAAATAGTCTCGTGTTAAGTGGTACAGATTTCGCGGACAGTCAAAGTTTTTCAATTGCACTAGAATGGCCGGCCACCATGCAGCATCAAACGCACCTTTCACATCTAGTGCAATTAATAGTGCTATTTCCTGGTGGTTTAAAGCACTATCCATATATTCTTTGACCTTCATTATTGCATCTTCTGTACTCTTCTGTGGGGTAAAACCATACTGTCGGCTACTGAGTAGATCATTTTTATTTAGGTGATACATAATTCTATTTATAAGTAATTTTTCGAGTAACTTGCCCCAAACAGATAACAGACTAATTGGCCTATACTTGTCAACTTCATTTGAATCTTCCTTACC
>JAAEAF010010201.1:0-40877 GCA_011037195.1 Triatoma infestans
TTAGTTGAATTTCATGGTTTGAAAAAAATTGTTTACATTTATAACTTTGTGAGAAAGAGAAAGTTTCAGAAAGAATGGCAATAACAGAGAGTCGTGTTAGCCGTCGTTGCTCATCAAATTTTTTTTTTTTTTTTTTTTAATGTTTGCTACCACTATGTTAAGGTGTTTTTTTTATATAACCTTTGTTTCCCCTTTACAAAGGTCAAGTTTTTTTATTATAAAATTCCAGTAAAATTATAGATTTTGAATTATATAGAATTATTGGATGAATAACATAGTATAATAAATAAATTCATTGTATATATAGATATTTTTAATTTTTTATGTATTATATAGATACTAGCCAACTAATAATTACAAAACATTTGCTACTCCTACACATTTGGTTCTTTAAGTTATATGTCATTTATTAGTAAGTTATAAATCAGTAAATACTTTCTATATGAGCCAGGCAGGCTATCTCTAACAACTCATTAATCTATAACATAGGATTAGCGGGAGGTAGTCTCTCTCTATCTTTCTCTCGTCTGTACTGTGGTTATGCTTAATATATATTACTAGTACTGAAAATTTATATATAATTCTAATGTATTAATTACAACTAAAGTTTATTACTTGTTTATTTACTGGTGTTTATTGCATGTTAATAAATTATAAAAAGCTTTATGTAGTGTGTGTGGGTTTTTATTATTTATTTATTTATTTATTTTTTTTTTAAACTGCATTTTTAAATGATTTTATACTACACTCTGTTCTTCTAGTTAAAATTTTATTCACCTTGGTTATTTATTTATTAAAAACTAGCTAATCCGGCCACGCTTCGCTGTGGCTCAGTCTGATTTTTAGAGGAAAGTAATTAGAAGTATTATAGTTAACATAGATTCAGCAAGAAACACACATCATTCAATTTAATACCCTACTTTGCGTTGCTGTGCACTGAAAGGAAAGAAAGAAAAAATGTTTTTAACTGAAAGTCTTTTTTTATTGAATAGACTCCATTTTTTGTTTGTCCGTTTTCTGCATAAACATAAAGAACAGATTGTTTACCGACTCTGGAGCATGCGACATATAATTGCCCATGAGAGAAGCATTCGTTTTCTATACCCAAACCGCACACTTGCAAAGATTGTCATAGCGAACGCAGGGCGTATTGAAAACTGAAGTCGTTTGAACTCGAACGCCATATCTGTCGGAATGAGTGGTATTCGTGGAAGTAGTACGTCTTCACCTTTATGAGGTCTAATGAGAATTGTTGCTTCAATTAGATTTAGATTATTCATCAATTTTTTTAACTATTAATCGAAAACTATTACATAACTCTGGCTGATTGATTTTTGGAGTAATATAATTGGCACTCGAATTTTCAGATTTAGCATGTGTGGCGGTAATCTGGGTACATCGAGTAAATTAAGAAATTCCGTTGGAAAATTCACTACTTCACTTTGGTCCATCACGGAGTCAATGGATTTGTACGTCACTGTTTCACTTGCGATTCTGTTTAGAAGCCGCAAGAATGGCTCTTGGCCAGGATTTGAGGAAATTAAGAAGGTTTTCCCAGTTCTACCTGGAGCGTCAAAAAAGTAAATCCACCAGATTGGTTGGTCACAGTTTGTATGATGATATCAAATGCTATCTTTTATTCTTGAAGGAGTTTCAGTGTTATTTTCTTGGACGAACAACTATGTCATTTCTGGTGTGATTGCTCTCTCAGCAGGTCTCGCTCGAATGTTGCATTGATCGACCTATTAGGTACTGTTACTCTCATTTGTGCCAACAACTTACCACACATTGCAAGACAGAGATCCTCAATGAACATTAGCGCTTCATTGTATATTTATTCCGTGAAATCCAAGTCATGATTGTGTTCTTTGACGTATTCTATGCAGAATATCTTCGGCAGAGCGGCGCAACGCGCCTGCGTCTGTCTATTTCTGCCAATCTCGCGAAACGCTCGGAATTTCTCGTTTCCGTGGGAACTTCGGAATGAAAAATATATATAAACACTCTTATATAGAAATGCAACGTTGTGTACAAATTTCAAGTCAATCCATCGACTACTTTTCGAGTTTTGCGGACACAAACATAAGGATGCTGAATTTTTATATATATATATAAAACTGGTGTGAAATACTCACGAGATTGTTCAATAGTTAATGCAAATTACACAGTTATTACTGAATAATTTTCATCAAACTTAAAAATTAATGAATGTTTAGTTTGCTTTAATATTATAATATAGTGCGGCAAAACCAAAACTATAATGAAACACACGCACAGAAAAAATACACACATATACACACGCGTATAATTTCTAAGAACCTACTTTTACTGAATCAGGAAACCACAAAACGTGTAAACGTCTGAAAACACGATATTTTTTTTTTTTTTTACGCGCACACCGTAAAAAAAACTCCCGAGCTCTCGCTCATAACAGCCCAATGATTATACTTCATCCCCAATGATCCCGAAACAAGAATGATTCCCAAGCAAGAATATATGAGGAAAGGGCACAACAAGGTACGTTTCCTAAATGAAAACACGATATCAATAATTGGACTTGATCATATCAATTTGATAACGAGATCTTGTGAGAAGGAATGGAAATGGGCAGAACTATGCCCGAAAGCAAGCCAACCCGCTAATCCTCCCACCAAACAGACACACGGAAACTCTACGATCATCATCGCGAGTCCTTAACCACCACGAAACCATTTCTCTCCTTGTGAGTGTGGAGCAACACTCCGCCGGGTTGGCTCAGGATCCCGTGCTCCCATTATATAGAATGACTGGCACATGTCTGTCAGGCTTCCAGACATGGACAGCTTCACAGCATTCATCCTTATGGATGAACTCAGTTGGTTTTCGGCAGTCAAAAATGCTCATCGGGGGGCCCGAGGCAAGGCCATTAGTGAGACGTTGTTGTGTTTTTCACGGAACTCTCTCAGGCATCTGGTTGGATCCCTTACTGGACATTGTGGTTTAAGGAGTCATCTCTTCATAATTGGGCTCATGCCGGATCCATTTTGTAGAATCTGTGAGACAGAGGAAGACACACCCATCCATCTTATGACTGATTGCCTGGGTAGTTAGGAAATTAGGTTCAGGACCTTTGGTGGAATAGGATGTCTGTGGAAGAGCTTAGGCTATTTCCGTTTAAGTTTATTGTCCGATTTATTCGGATTGCGGTAAATCTAGATGGATTAGATCCGGGTCTGGATTTTTGTTCTAGACCCGGTTTGTTGTTGTTTTTCTTGGGGTAGCTATATGGGTCCAGTGAGGCTTTGGATAGCGTCGGGTTTGTTCCCTTCCCACAGGCAATAATAATAATAATAATATAGAATGACTTGAGTCCCCTATTGAAAGGCTTAGGATGGTCACAAGCGTAAACTTGCGCATCACATACGCGTAAACTTACCACACCCTCCTGCCACAGCTTGGACCTACCATACCATTCGAAATGCAAAGGATATTCCGTACCCAGACCAACTTGTGTGAAGTAACAGCGTGTGAAGTGAAATAGTTCTGTAGTGGCAAATCTATCCTCAATCAACTTCTAAACCTTTCAGTTAGAAACATTTCTTCTAACTGAAGAGTAAGTCCCATCCGTACAATTCACACCGATAAAAGATTTTATCTACCCAGCAACTGTGCACCACTGGATAAATGGAAGTTATCAATGCATAAGCTGTAAATAATAATAATATTTTATTTTGAAAATATATAAATGACAAAAGAAATGAAATATAAATAAGAAAATAAAACATATGAAAACTGTAAAATGAACAAAGTATTAAATAGTGTGGCAATAACCGTCTGCCACAGTTTACTACATAGTTTACAAGAGAAAACGAAAGAAACAAGAAAAAAAGTAATGATAGTATTATTTGCAAAATATATTAAAATAAAAATACATTACTTGAATTAATGAACAAAAAAGAATAAAAATAATTACCCCCCCCCCCCCACAAAATGCTAACAGAGTAAATCAAAATCCAAAACCAAACAGTAGCAGTATTTTTAATACAATAGCTGTAAGGAAATATAAAAAATGAAAAAAATTACTAAGGAAGATCTAAAATCCATTCATACCTTATTCTCCAGACATGGCGGGCGTCAATCAAGGAGTGTCAGAATTTATAATTTCGCATCTATTAAGGAAATCGTTACAAAAATACAAGCAACTGTGTTCTGATAGAAGTGGACAGTCACCCAATGATAGGACATGTCCTATTGAGCATTGGATAAGCTGTAGAATGATAATACCTTATGCTATAAAAATGAGAGACTGAAGGTGGTCTAACAATAACTAGCCCTAAATTGGAACCCTAAGAGTTCGGTCAGTCGGTAACCTACAAATGAGGAGGTTTACCAGACAGCAATCTAAAGAAGACTCAAGTCATTTATTTCACTCATTTCAAAATACAGTGCGGGATATATATTTCTTTCTGAAATAGAATAGAGTTTACCTTTTACTGACCTTTGAAGTTAAATCTGCCACCTTAAAATTATACACATATAATTTTATCTATAAAATGTATTAAAACCTGTCTCCAATACAGAATAGCATTATATTTAGTTAGTTATATTGGATTCAAATAGTTGGCTCCATCATTTTTTTTCAATGAACATTTCGATTATTATCTGTACAATGTAATCTAGCTTCACAATCGCTTGTCATTTCAATGACGCCATGACCCATTCAAATAAGAGACCGATATGCCAACCAACCAGGCTCAGAACTTCCAACCTTAAATGATGTTGAAAGAAGAGGGTAAGAGAAAAAATGTTCAGCAATTTGACAATTTATTATTCGTAATGCTAGGCTGGCGACATTGGCCCCCTCATACCACATTTATGCATGCAACCATTCGTCAAATTACAAGCTTGCCAATAAATATATGCACACTAATATTTATATTCACACCTTTAAATTCATTCTCTACATAAAAATTAAAAGGCACTAATCTATGTTGGTATAGAGTACTCTGTATTCCTCTAGCCTCTTAATCTTAAATCTAAAGTTAAAAACATTTCAGTTGATTGAAATTTTAGCAATAATCTAAATTAAAATATTCAAGAAATTAAAAAAACAATTATGTATATATATATAAATTATTTACAGTAATTAAAAATCATTGCTCAATTTGCTCCCTAATAATTTCAAACAATGTTTTATACAAATTACTACATTAATTTTTATTAATTCCTCTTTATGCAATGAAAATATGACATATAACTTTATTATGTAATCAGTTATTTCAAATATATAATATGTTATGTATGTTTAATATGAAGGAACATATGACTAAATATTGTGGGATCTACTGCTTTGATATGATAATAAAATTGCAAATGCTACTACATATGTGGCACAGAGACTTGAATAGAGGCACATATCATACTAGTGTGGTCTCTCATGTGGTTTAACTATTCCGTTTGTTCTCAAAGAAAAACGTTAGAGAATAAACACGTCCTTATAAAGTTTCTCATCACCACGCTCCTTCTTCCCTTTCATAATTCTCTTTAAGCCTTTTTTTTTTTGTTCTGTTTCTTCTTCTTCTCTTTATTTTTCACTTGAAGTAAAACTTTTACTTTTTCCTTCTCTACGAAATCAAACTTATTTCTAACATTACGCTCTTTACTGTCTACTCATCCGTTAATTGTTTTACAATTTAGTATAAAGTACATTTCTATAGTCCACTTTTGCTTTTCTCTCTTATTTATTGTTTCACTTCTAATATTCTTTGTCTTTTAATATCCTGTCTTCGTTTCCAGTTTTCGTCCTCTCATTGGCTTATTTATTTTGTTAGAGTTGTTTGTAAGTGCCTTTATTTCAACACTTTTGTGTTTTTAACTTATTTATGAGGTTCTTTGTACAGTCTTTCCTTTATTTTATTGAAATAAAGATGTCTCTCGAGTTTTAAAAGAGAAGGCAGGGATTTTAAAAGAGAACTGCCTGAAGCATTTTCTTTATTTCTCTTATTTAAGGAAAGTTTTCTTTTCATACGGCTATTTAAGCGTTTATGGACTTTCTAAACTTAAAAATAATTCTTCAGGTTTTAATATATTTTTATAAATTATTATTACATGCAGGAACTAAAACCAAATTGTTGCTTTGAATTGTTGAGTAAATGTTAAACAAAATAAATTAAAAATAAAATAAAATTGAAAATATCTAGGCATTATTCTTGGTAGCTGGTTTGATTAAGTTGTAATGCGACAAAACGAGGGTAATTCATTAAGTAAAGAGTCAAATGGTTACAGTTATAATGTGGTATGTTATATGAATCTCGCCATTCACTTTTTTAGTAGACATAACACATAATGCTTTAATTCATGCATACATTTTGTCCCATCTCTTTACTAGTTGTCTTTTTGTGCCGGTAGAAAAACAAAAAAATGTTTTTGTCTTCATATAGTTTCTTTGAAATTTGAGGAGACAAAATGACAATACGAAAAGAAACGCTTGAATTCATGCAACAAAGCATGGAGTGGAATCATGTATCCAGCGAGAAAAAAAAAAATCAAGTTCCAAGCAACGGCCGGTATGTTGTTAAGGATATTTTGAGATGTAAACGTCCATTCGCATATGACTTTTTTCTTTTTTTTTTGGAAGGATAATGCATTACCGAGAGATGCTTGGATGGAAATAAAGTAAAGCTGCAAGTGAAATCGGACTGCGTTTCTTTGGACGGAATAATGGGCTCTTAGTTGAATGCCGCATTGGGATGTGTCCAATGATATCATCAAAATGGGCCAGAATCGGTTTTTAGGTCTTATTTTCCAATTTCCCATATGCTAGTTCTTAAGGAAATTCTGATTTTCTTCTCAGTAATTGTCATATAAATCGCCTAGACATTAAAATTGTAAAAAAAAAAAAAAAAAAAATAGAATCCAAAGAGAGCTAGACATAAGATATAACGAAATGCAATAAATAAATAAATTAATTAAAAATGCATATCTATGAATTTCCTTCTGAAACAAAATAAAGCAGTCAGGATCATGAAGTTACGTTTATAAAATAAACTACTGATATAACCATAGTTTAATTTCAAAGCAAACTTACTGATTTATATAGAGTAGTATGAATGCTAATATCAAGTGTTATTTTCAATTTTAACGGTGACAAAAATTTAACTTTTCTAATTATCTGGCCATAATAATAACAAATTGTTATGTTGAACGGTAAAGGCGGGGAAGAGCAAGTTTTTGAACTGACACAATTAGGAATATTATAACTCAGAAATATCAGGAATAAACTAGATTCTTTAACAGTACCACCACCATGCCTCCCATCTAGGCCATTTAGTTTTCCAACCATTTAACCAAGTCCAAGTTGTGCTGCAACCATTTCTCCATTGTACACTCGGGAAGTTTTGGAAGCGGCACGAAGGAGACCAGAAGCGCCCAGAGCAAGGAATGGCAACACTGTAAACAGCAAATTTGTTGCTTTTAATATTACTGGCGCTCATTAAGTAATATTCTCGCCTCTTCATCATCTACATTGTTCCGTTGCCCTGATATATATTATTGACAAAAAGTTTTAATTAATAATTATGCTTCAGCTTATAATGAACTGTTCGTTATAAACTCCTATAGAAAATTTGTCACTGTTGCTCATTCTTCGTATTTATCCACTGATATAATTAGTTTACACCAATTTGTTTTTAAAATGTAGAGAATATTGTCACCTTTCTGTTTTTTGAATAAAAAAAAAAATACATTTTTATTCAATCGCAATGTTTGTATTAAATCAGTCCCTGAAAACATTCCATTAGTTTTTTTGCTAATAAGTAGTTAATTTTAACTTAGGATGTTAGCTCATGTTTTTTGAATTTTCAAATTCTCTTTCTAGGAGCTGAAATGTGATTGGTATGATGATGTGTTGTAGTAGCTTATGGCGTGAGCGGTTTTGTAAAGGGCTTGTGTGTATGTATGTTTTAAGAGAGAATGAAGTTTAAGAAATAAGTAGAGTCACCACTAGATTAAAATAAATATATTATTCTCTAAATGAATTTAAATACTTTATAATATTACAATAATATGCTTATAATATACAGAAACTAGCTAGATTGATTAAAACTCTTATGTTTTAACTTACAACTGGCACTGATGTTTGACTCCTTGAATAATGCTGTTAGAATGTCCAATTTAGAATGGTGTGATTGGGTGCTGAATTTAGTCTCTCTTGAAAGAATGTTTGCTCTTGGTAGTTCAAATCCTCCCCTATCAGAAGTGGCAAAAGACAAAGCTAACAATGTTCTGTGACCTCTTTTCTAACGGTGGTCAGGTATCTGCATTTTTACCCTTTTGCCAGCCAACATTCAATATCCTTTAAATAATGATTTTCATCAAATAAAATATATTTTCATTTACTTCTTCCACTGCAGAGCTCTCTCTACAGCTCGTCCATTATGGGCAGCGTTGCCTGTAACGAGAGAACACTGTCCGGAAGCCGGCAGTGCACTGATAAGGCTCCGTGTGCAAATAACCATAGATGTTGACGCGCCTTAAATTAAAAAAAAAAAAAAAAAAAAAATCAAATGTTATTTATGAAATAATAGTTTAATTTGATTATGTAATAAATGAATTACGATTATATTGTTTAACTAGCATAACAGTACTCTTCGTTGACGGATGTTCCCATTGTATGAAACCTCATTCTGCTTCTTTTATTTTTACCGGTCAGTTTGAGGCGTTCGCATCCATCCGACTTATTTGGAAAACAAGATAGAAATGTTCACTATTACATGTTAAAGATAACCTTACAGAACTGGTCAATTTTATAGTGAAAATTTCATTTTTATATTATATTATCAAATAACTTGGTGAATTCAAAAAGAAAAGAATACTGGCTATGCCGGAAGAAATTCATACGCTGTCCAATACTATGAATACAACCATTCATCATCAATTCAAATCCATCATGAACCCAGTAACTGTGGTGTTACAATTGATTGAATTCATCGTATCTAAAAAAATATTTGATTGAACATTTACCTCATCCTCTTCTAACCATCAGTGTAGGGAACTGTTTTCTCTTGGATGCAATTCTTTTATTAAACTCGTCGGACAATCTACCGTTTGAGTGAATCATCACCCCAAGAAGGATACCTGGTCAAAAGAAGGATATCACTTGCTCTGGAAATTACCATGCTCTTGGTTTTCTATAGACCGACAGACATGTTTCTTTTCTCGCACTTCTGCACCCATTCATCAATTATACACAAACTAATTGAACTAACTGCCAGTAGTTTTCAGTTTCAAGATATGGCGCATATGTACATAACTTATACTTTCATCACATCGTCCGTTAACAAGGTGAATTCCTCTTCTGCTTGCTTCCTCATTTCCTTCTTCACTCTCAGTTCCCCCCTCTGTACTAAATACTCTATTCACTGTATCCATCCCTTCCATCAGATCTATAAGCTAAGGAGGTAAAGCTTACAGATAGATACAAATCTCATTTTTTTAAATAAAATTTTGTGGCATTATCTATTGCAATTAAATTTATACAAATATTCATCTATTTGCTAGGTGCCACGATAGCTTAGGTATTAGAGGCGCGAACCGTAAAGCAGAGGTGTATTCAGTACTGAGTTTGATTCTCGATCTTAGCCATGTATTTTATTTGATGTATTACTATAAATAGTATTGTATTGTAAAGTATGTTTCCTAATCCATATCCGTCCAAGATACCTGAACGTTAGTTGGACTAAAGCCTGCCTGAAAATATAGACATTCTTTTTCTCTTTTTTTTCATCTATCTGCTCATGTTACTATGACAATAAATAAATAGAAAAATAAAAATTTGTATTTTTTATTGCAAATTTTTCGTTTTTTTCTATAAAAAAAAAAAAAATCCATCTAAATACTAATGTTCTTTCTGGGAAAATCGAAATTAATTCATCAGAGATTTATCAATCGTCCATTTAAACAATACTAGGCCAGCTATATGACTAAATGACGAAGGGGGATTTGAGTGGCGAGAGGGTGGCTCTATATTTCCCGTTCGGTTATATCCACCATGGCAGGCTTGTATGATAAACCCAAATCCATTGTTGGACATCATCAATAACAACAAACCCTACCACACTTCACCGTCATGAACGGGTAACTGTTGTAATATCACTTTAAGCCCAAGGATCTACAGATCAGTGCGTACAGTAATAGTGAAATATCCTGGACTAGATTCAGATACTGATCATTGTTATGATCACAATATCTTAATTACATTTGTATAATTACTGCCGGATTTTTTTGTTGATTCATTAAATTGTATCCAGTTTATGTAATTGGTAATAATAAATATTATTTTAACAAGGAATAACCAACAACCAAATATTTTTAACAATACTTTGATATCATTTTAATTTGGTTGGAATCTTAGATGTTTTTAGAAGAGTGTAGAAAAGGGTGGGAGACATTATTGTGTCCTAGATCTAACGTTGATCCCTTGAGTAACTCTGTGTGTTGTGTGTGTGTGTGTGTGTGGAGTGTGTGAGGTGTGTGGTAAGAGAGAGTAGAGGTCTGTGAATATACATTACGCTAAAACCACCTAATTGCACACTTTCTACCCCTTTTAGCAGCTCTACTGTGAATGCCATCAGAGTGCTGAGGATATCATTCTCACAATATGTGTATATTTATATATTCATAATGGATTTTGTAACATGAAAGATACATTTCCAACATGTTTTCAAAAAATATATATATTTCTTAGAAAGTCAAAACTTGGTAATCAAGTATAAATAAATAAAAGCAATAATGCGACTTGAGCGATCGTGTTTTTGGATGCTTCAATTTTGACATACAATTTTTTTTTTTTTTTTAATTTATTTATTATTATTTTTACAAGAAACTGAACTTGAAAGTCATATTCCAGATGCGTGCGTGTTAGCTGTATACAATTTTTTAGCTATAACATGTGACGAAATTTTAAAACGATCGCTGTAGCCGTCACGATAAAAGTGGGGGAAAAAATCTATTATGAAATACTCTTTTATTTGCATTTTTATTATTAATAATAATTATTATTACAAATTTGCTTCAAACTTGGAATTTTTACTAAACCTAACTGGCTTCAACATTATATGTATGTATAGCTGAGAGAATCTAAACTAAAAAAAACGGCCACAAGAAGGAAGCGTGACCCATGTATTCCACCTCCCCTAGACTTGAACTTTCTACGAATATCCTTTTTTGAGTTACACACATAAACAGACACACAAACACATTCCAATTTAAAAAAAAAAAAATTCGTCCTCTGGAGAATTCAAAATGTGTATTTAAAGATATTTTTTTTAAAAACTAGATATCGAAAATTTAACCTGACCGAGCAGAAGAAAATGTACAAGGGACGCATTAGCTATACCAGACTTTCGTACTTCAAAAGAAATTTAACTTGTTTGAATGTCATAAATGGTAAGCAGTCAAAACTACTACTAATATATTAAAATTTAAAAATAAAGATTCAACTATTTAGAAAATATAAAACAAAAAATTATTTCTGTATTATATTACAAAAAAAAAAAAAATTAATATTCTCTCTAAAATTTAACAAGATTAGAAATATAATCTTTAGAAGCAGCTTTAGGCTTTCTAAGGGTGATATTATATAATGGTATATGGGTGTCTGTTTATAACGTAACTAATAGGACTAGACTTAAAAGAAAGAAGCTTATCTTCTAAATCTATTTTTTGAATTTTTTACTCTATTCAAATATATATATTTATTGTTTAGCCGGCAACACAAAAATGTCTATAAACATCATAAATTTTAAAGTGATGCAAGAGTATGGAGGGAATGAATATAGTGGAATGTTTCCCCTAATAGGAGAACACTACCGGAATTACTGAAGATTGCAACTCCTTAATTGGATAGAGACGTCTCACTCAGGTCCACTTTGTTACTGACCTTACTATTACTCAGACCACTTTTTCTACTTACAGAACATTGGAGTTAGTTTTGTACTTACACTTTGTAGGTTCTTGGTAAACTTTAATACCAGAACCTTTAATCATGTAGATAAGAATACTTTCTTAAAAGTTAGTGAATGGTAGCCACAACATCAGGTAACTTTTATTGATTGAATCAAACCTAACGTTACTAGTATTCTTTTTAACTGTTCTTACATTTAATTGTATATATATTTTAGTAATAGCATGTAGGTTCACTGATGTTTTAAATGAATACATAACATAATTTCAATAATACAAATACTTGGACATATTTCTATCATTCTGGAAATTCTACAGAATCTTGATCATCATCCATTGCTTTAATCTTAAAAACCTAAACTTCTCTTCGCCATTTGTCGGCAGTTTACCATGAATTTCTTTTCGACACCGCTCACTGACTTCAATCGGCAGTCTTGGCAAGTACATCTTTCCTTTAATTCATCTTCTTGTGAGCGCCTGTTGAATCGTTGACAATTTGCATTTGTGTAACAAAATAGCCGCCAGCCCGTCTCTCATCTGTTTGCAAATAGCTACTGGCTGTTAACGTTCAGTAAAGATTTTCTTTTGCTTCAGTTTTTTGCTATAATCAACCTCTAACAATAGTTATTTTGAAAAACTGAATTGAAATGGAAGACTCTATTAGTAAAGACCAAATTCTTTCAACTCCTTTTGCTTTCCGTATAACTCAAATCATTAATAGATAGTGCTTTTTGGGAACCTCAGAGGGCAGGGTTGAAAAACAGAACATGCAACAAGGCAAAAGCTTAGGTGTATACTTATCATGCTATCATCATTTTCCTTTAAATCCGCCGCAAAAAACGCCACCGAATATTCTGCATCACCAACATAACCCCTGCTTCTACCAACCCTGTACTAATTGTCAAATTCTTCCCCTCAATATTTTGCCCGAGAGGAATTCTACTCCTCTCGGATGAGGATATCAATTTTATCATTCATCATTCTACATCAGCTCTCATCCAGTCAACTCTCACCATTCTCTCTCTCTTTCTAAATTGACAATTCCTAATTAGTCATAACATCTAACGTTACTCCTCTCATATAACATCTAAATGCTGTCCTCTGTTAAATTTAGAGGAATGTTAAATTCCTCGAAGGCGAAGTGTACATTTTATTTTGAATCAATTTGAGGCGACCCTCAATAGTGTTTATCCAGCTTGTATGTGACTCTCGATTAAAGATGTTTTTAACATTTTTCGATGATTTTTTTATTTTATTTTATGAGAATTACACTTCAGTTTATCCAAATTCAAAAATATTTAGGAATTTCCATTCATTACAAACTTTTCTGTTTTATTTCATTCAAAAGAATTACGCTTTAAAAACTGTAATATTTGGTAAATAATTTCTTCATGAATGTAAAAACTTTTTACCATTGACCTATTTGACAGTTGCATATTCTCCCCTCCCCTCCCCTGGTAATAAATCTTAGCCATGCCCATGCTATACGCTAAATCATATTTATCTAAGTTTCTATGTTCAAACATAATCGGATGAATTGAGTAAAGTGAATGTACATCAGTAACTTTTTATAACTTTTCTAAAATATTTGAAATATATAAACAGATTTAAAAAAAACTTGAAGAAACCTTAAATCCCAGCTTACTTGAGCGAGACAAATCGTGATTTTTTACCCATAGGTTGGTAAATGAATATGTATTGTATCCCACGTAACAGCGTGGGTGATTACACTTCGCTGATTGTTTATACTTGGACAATACGCTAAAAAAACAATCGCAAACAATAATACTCTCTTACCGACCTGGACCGTAAGTGTTTCTATCCTTTAATGGACCACAAACTTTCAAAACCTTCCATCTTCACATAAAGTTAGTTTTTCAGGTGCGCTATACTTTACCCCATTATTTATTTTAATTTAACTATAATAAATGATATAAGTTTCTATGAAAACAAGAATTAGTTGGCTTCACGACCAGGGTAAAAATCAATAAACCAAAAAAAATATAACTTTTTTTTTAATTGTTTTTAATAATAATTAACACGTTCGACGTTCGACAAACTTTGTTTGTCTTCTTCAGGAACAATACAAAACAAAAATAAATAAAGAGTTATAAACATAAAAAATTATAAAATAAACCACAAACAAAAAACAAAATACATTGGTGAGATTACAGTAGAAATGTTAAGTCTGTAATGAATTTCTACTGTAATCTCACCAATGTATTTTGTTTTTTGTTTGTGGTTTATTTTATAATTTTTTATGTTTATAACTCTTTATTTATTTTTGTTTTGTATTGTTCCTGAAGAAGACAAACAAAGTTTGTCGAAACGTCGAACGTGTTAATTATTATTAAAAAACAATTAAAAAAAAAGTTATATTTTTTTTGGTTTATTGATTTTTACCCTGAATTGGTCGTGAAGCCAACTAATTCTTGTTTTCATATTATAACTAACGGCCAACAAAAAAATCTCCAGATATAAGTTTCTATTCTTTAACTGTAGAAACTCTTTATACTATTTGCCCTGTTCTATTGTTAACTATTTTTTTTTGTTTGGACCTGTAGTTTTACAATAGAATAACGCTTTGTACCTACAATATCTGGATGTACATATTTGTAAATTCTTATTCTTATTACCTTTGAGGGTGACTGAATATATCATACGTATGTCGTAATTGTCCTACATTGTATACTTTATATTTAGTCACAATCTAAATTTTATTTAAGTATAATTAATGTGGAAGTTTAATTTTTAAGTCATTCTTTCTTATATATAATCAAGGGAATTCAATGTAATTCACGTAGACAATCGTATTACCCTAAGAAAACAATAAAAATTTAAGCTGATTTTTAGTAACGTTTGATTGTAGAAAAAATAATTCCATAATAAAAAAAAAAAGAAGATAAATACGGATTATTATATTTATTACTAATGAGCATAAGAGGATTATTTGAAATGGAAATAATTTTTTTCTTTCGGCCATTGAATGAGGATCAGATTTATCAAAAACCGTAGGAAATTACGGCTGCATTTATGACTTCATGCTGTTTTAATGTTCTGTTTTCTACTTCTTTATTTCTCTTAAAGCTTAATATTCTCTCTACCGTTCTCGCCTTAGACGCGAGCGTTCGGGACCCATCTGTGGCTTAACACAATCAGCCTTTCAGTCAAAGGCTTGTTGCTAGAATAGATTCTCTTTATTACTCTTTACTGCTTCAATAGGAAATGTGGTAACACATTTCCTAATGGATTGTCGAAATTAAATTTTTACTGAATAAAGGATTCAGGCTTTCCCAATCAATAAAGAGTCCACCGTACCCTTATTTTTTTTAAAAAAAAAAACAATTATTCCACTAAAATTTATTTTTCGAATTTATAAATTATAAAGGTTTTTAACAAAAGTCTGCAATCAGTTGAACCCATTTTTGAGGAAGAAATTGGATTATCACTTCCTTAACCCTGCAACAGGCGCGTGGGTGACATATGTCACCCAGTGTTTTCTTTCTTAACAATAAACATTCAAAAAAGTTCAATCATGTTCTGTAACTTTTAGAAAAAAATATTTTCGTGCACAAAGTCAATTGGGTGACATATGTCACCCACGCGACTAATGGTGGAACTATTTTTGCAACCTTCCATTTTCCAATAAAAAACTGAACTTTCATTAGTGTGTGTAATAATTTTTATAAAACTATTATTTTGTGTGTATTTTAGATATTTTGTGGCTTTTTTAAAGTTTTTCTGAATATTAAAGGAACGTTTACAGCAATTATTTTTATATAAACACTTGATATTCACGAGAAATGTGATATTATTCTGTTGTTTTGTATTTTGTTTCTTATATGAAATGAGTTTTTGAAAACTATTTCATGGGAACTGATTAAGCCTCAAATCGAAAGAAGTAATATTTGCCAGGTACCAACCGAAATTAGAAGACGTGCAAAGATTCTTTTAGGAGTTCCAGAAAACCCGGGTTCACCAAAAGCGACCAGAAAAGGAAGTAGAGGGCGTTGCTATATCTGTGGTAGATCGCGAGACAAAACAACAAGGAAGTGGTGTAGTCGTTGCCAAAATTGGGTTTGCAGTGATCATTTAAAATAAATCTGTGATAAATGTTTCACAGATGAAGTGTATTAAAAAAGTTGATATTGTTTTAAAAAGTGACTAATTTTTAATTTGTTTAATAATGAATAATTAATCTTAATAAAGATATTATTATTTTAATAATGATTTCGTGTTTATAAACTTTATTTACATTCCCTAAAACGTGATATGAAAGTGGGTGACAACTGTCCCCCATGCGCCAGTTTGTGCACTGATTCATAACGCGCCTGTTGCAGGGTTAAAATGAAGAATTCTTGAGGCGATAAAATTTCCATACCCTAAATTTCCGCTTTTCTCTGCAGTTCCAAATCTTTTCCCAAGAAATTCACGTCTTTTCTCAAGATTAATTAGCGGAATAAGCGATAATTAATAGAGACTATCTATGTATGAGGTTCACCATAATCCTGGAAATAGAGCGAGATTTTTTTTTTAATCAAAATCCATTCAATATGAATCTTATTCGTAATGTCGACAGTTGTACAGAATCATCATTTTTCAAGTTGCGTGGTGGCGGAAGTTGGTTGGTTAATTTTTGATTTTGTTTATTACAGTCGCAGAAATAAACACAAATTTTTGTCATAAAATTTTATATTTTATGAAAAGTTCCATCCAACTTTTCAGATCATGTCTAAACAATGGTCTACAGCACAAGTCATAACCCTTAAATCCGAAGCTATGATCTACAGAATCTGGTCTGCCTTCAAGACTCATAAGACGCATTCATTAATCTTTTCTTTTTTACACTTCTTTCCCTATGCAAATTGATACAGTCATTGTCCCCCTCAACGTTCTTAATCTTCTGAGGAATATCGTATCAAATATCGTATTTTTGTTTTCAGATTGCAGAATTTAATGCAGCCATATTAAATTTCCCAAAAAAATACATATTTCTTATTTCCCGATATATATATATAAAATGTAGCTAGACGTAATAATTAATCCAAAGTAAACAACAAAGCTGTGCTGCCACATACGCATGTTTTTGTTTAAATCCAAAGAGAAAACTCACCGACTTTTATTACTCTATGATATATTATGGATCGTGACACTCTTGGAATTATATGCAGTTTTTTGTAATTTATATTAACAGCGTACTTTTATATATATATATATATATAAAAACATGCAAGTCCAATGTGAACTTTTCCGTGATTCAAAGTGATATAAAATAAATCATTTTTAATAGTATTTACGATCTAGCATATATAAAGTATATAAAGAATTATGGTGTATTAATTTCATTTTGTTTTATATTTTATCGTGTGTATGGTGGCAGGTGTTTAAGGTATGTAAGTAGTTATTGTTTGCGTGTACACCTTCATGACGGCTCTGTACATGTTGTGGATGACTTACAATGCTACACCTCTGAAAGTTTATATAATATTATTATAGTTTAGCAAAGATCTATATAATACAGTGGACAGTAGAGGATTTACCGTAAACATCTGTCTAAAAACAGGCTCTTATACTCTAGTTGAATCCCTTCTATTTTCTTTCCTACTATTGGAGTGCTCTGCGTTATTGTCATAACTGTAACAGCTTTATAACTAGATTTCGTACTGAACTTTTGTTCTGATACATATCCCAAGTTATCCCATTCCACCCAAATCTAATAATGCGATGAATTATTGCCATTTATTTATCATTATTAGTTTTTTTTTATCCTTTTAGTTCTCAATAAAATGATTTAAACAGATTGGTCTTTAATTAAATTATTTAATCCTTTTAGATTGTTTTTACAAAAGTTTTAAAAATGATGACTTTCTTTCTCTTACAGCTGTAAAAGGAGGAATTCCTTAGTTAGTTTCCATCTATAAAACACATGTTTTTTTAGTCATGTAAGTAGGAATATAAGTTTATAGGGACTGGTCTTTAATTTAGGTATGTGTTCTATTATAACCTTTCAGGCTTCCATAGCCATTGTCATGTAAAACACTTAAGTCTTCGTGTTGTGACCAAGTCAGTGGTTTGTTATATAAACCGACCTTTCGCCCATATTTTTCTGAAACGACATTGAGAAGAAATAGGGCACGTAGTGTAGAGTATCAGCGAAGGGCTGGAGCTTAGCTTCCCCAAAATATCTCAAAAAAGGAAACACACAGGCGCTCGAACTTGATATTCGATTTAGTTAACCCACCGTCTCTGGCATTAAGGTCTTGGTTAGAATTTATCTACGGTAATTGACTTTACTGAGTTTTTTTTTATTTTTTCAGTTTTTGCGAATTTCTTTTTGCGAATATAAAAGAAATATGAAAAGAAAATTCAAATTCAAATCAAATCCTCTCGGGCTTTATAACTTGACCTCTTTGGTATAACGTCAAAGCCAATAAAAAATAGGGGATATGTTTTGAAATTCGTTCTTGTTTTTGCATATTGTCGCTAGATGTCGGGCTAGCCAGAGTTGAATAATATTTAACAATATCCTCACAAGTAAGAAAAAGTAACATTTTTTTTTTTTACTTTCTGTCACTTGTGATTGAAAGTATAACTTCACTCATTACTTGTAATTGAATAATTATCATTACGGCTGAAGAAACGGTTGCAGAAAAAGGTAATGTGTATTCCATTACTCCAATTAAATATAAGAAAATGTTATATCTACTTTTAAAACCAACAAGACGTTGGTAAAGCTACCCTGTTGTATTTATGAAACCTATGTAATTTTACTAATTCACGATTTTTAATATTTATACACAAATAACTAGTATTTCAGTATTTTGTTTTATTTTGAAACTATAATAATGTTAGATTTGTAGGAAAAAAGGGGCAGAGGTTATAGAAAAGTAACGTTGAGGGCACGGACACAATTCTGTTCTATAGATTCTACCAATAACTTGTACCCACAACAATGAACAAAATGTACAGGGTCTTCTCATCGTAGTGGGTGTAATTTTATATATATATACGTTTATTAATGTATATAATACGGGGGGAGAAAAAGAAAAAAGGAGTTCCTTTATTGGATCTGGATTCATGGGGTGATCCAAAGAAGCGTTAAATCGACTGGTGTTTGATGATGCTTATCACCGGTAAACCGAACGGCTATCTGCTAGACTGTTAACTTCTACATTTCTACTTGTAACGAAAAATAAATGTTCTTAATTTTGAAAATATTTGTATTTTTTTAATTCTAATTTGTATGGTGATATTACAATATATCAAAGATGAAATCTGTTGTCCAGTTTCACTTTGGAAATAGCTTTTAAGAAATGGTCTGGGTTAGTATATATTTGAGAACAGCGTAGAGCTGAAAAGAAAAATCTGAGAAAGCTTAAACTTGACATTCCGTTTGAGTATCACCATGTAATCCAACAGAAAGTCAAAATTCTCCAACCGGAAGTACGAAAGTGGAAGGGAGAGGTTACCTTTCCTCAAAAATGCCATTTTATTAAGCTCAGATTCTGCCATTGATGTAAAACAGGACAAGTCAACAATTAATAGATATGGTAGATTAATATGGCGGATATTGCACTGCGATCTGAAAGATTACATACTCTATTTGCGCTCTATGTCACAAAAAGTTGCCATAATTTTACTATTCTACCGTTACTTTCGACACAAGCATACAAGACACCATCACTTATTGCTTGAATTAAAAAAAAAGAAAGGAAAGTTTATATGACTGCTAACCAAAAGAAAGCTTCTTGAAGACGATGCTAACCAATATAGGCTTCATTTTTTATTGTATTTTCTTTAATTCACAACTTTGCATTAAAATGAAATTAAAAGTGTTTAAAAAGAAGCATCGATAATTGTTAAAAATTCTATATTAAATACCATCCAACTCAAATGTTCAAATTAATGAACATTAATTTACTTTAGTCTTTCGTTCTGGTGAAATTAATTCTTGATTGAATACATTTGAAGTGTCCATAGTTAAATTGAGTTCATTCCAGTCTACCTTGTAATTAAATACACGTACATGTATTTTAACTGTCTCTAACATTCCATTTAACAATCCGGTTACTATGCCAGACTACATACTAGATAAACAAAGATTTAATTGTTATTGAAATAAAATTTAATCTCGTTTGCTTATTTTTTTTTCTTTTTTTTTTATTAAAAAATTAGAAATAACACACTAAAATTAGTGTGATATATTTCGCATATTGTTTGTCTTCAGATTAAAATAGAAATTCAGTTTCCAAATTACCCAAGCAAATTAACACCGCTTTATAATATTTCTAGTTCCTTCAATTGTCTATATTGCACCAGTATAATAATTGAAATTATTCCTTTCTATATAGATAATAATCTTATTTTAGTTTAAATTATAACTTTTCTTATTAGTAGAATTAAAATTTCTTTTATTATAAAGTTACTGCCCAGTAAATTACTAGACCTTTCTAATTGGAGCTGTGCCCCTTATTTTAAATTGAAATAAGATTAGATTTAAGATTATGGAAATTTATTTTATTATTTAGTATTATTATTATTATTATTAATTATTATAATACTTTTCTATTAGAAGTTCCTTAATAATTTGTATTTACTATCATTTTTTTTTATTGCTATAGTATTATTATTATTATCTTATCGTAATAATAATTAATTAATTACTACTGTGATAGTTTTATTATTTAAAATCAATGTTTTACGATTGTTATATTGAAATCTAAATATTTCCAAGAATTTTTTGTTGTTTATTGATAATTATTTTTCAAATAACAATAAATTTGATTCAATTGCCTATAGTTTATATCAATATAAATGTAATCGGTGATTGTGAGTAGAATAGATAATTTT
Source organism: Triatoma infestans (assembly GCA_011037195.1). NCBI lineage: Eukaryota > Metazoa > Arthropoda > Insecta > Hemiptera > Reduviidae > Triatoma > Triatoma infestans. Next base: position 20,791 of record JAAEAF010010201.1, read on the forward strand.
TTATTTCATTCCAATTTTATCCTCGTCCTCCTTCCGCCATCGGCTGCTAAACATTTTTGAGGCAATTGTCGTTCAATTGTTTTTCATTTCTGTACATTCCTGTTTACTTTCTCTTACTACAGGAGGAATTATAGGGATCGTGATCGTTTTGAAGTCCCTGTAGTCCAAAAAAGTGGTTTATGAAAATTGTTTGTGTGTGTGTGTCCTTGTGTATGTGTGTATGAGCATAGCTCAAAAACTGAAAATAGTATTAAGTTCAAACTAGACAATTAAAAAGTTCAAAACTATTACAATGGTATTTGACAGAATGTTATTTGTCAAAATTCCTCTACCGGAAATACCACTTTACTAAGTACATTTTTCAGAATTTGCAATTTTCTCAAAAACAGCTTCAACGATTTTCTTCATATTATCAATATGATTCTGCCAAACCTTTTTTTTTTTTTTTGGTTCATGAAGAAATTCCATTTTTCTAATGAGCTTAAGTAATAAATTGTGATATTAATAATTCAGTAGCTTTTGATTTTATTTTCCATTGGAGATAGGTAGCTGTAATTAATTTCTTTATTTTGTCAAATTTTCGTACAAGTAATTTATCATTTTTTTCATGTTTGCAATTTTTGTAATCATGAAGAATGGAATATTATGGAAAATAATCATTCACTACTATTAGAAAGTAGAAAGTTCCGAGGGGGGTTCCAGGGATTTTTGATTAAAGCTGCTAATCATTTTTTAAACGTAGTTCTCTCCCGGCTCAGAACAACCTCACACCCTTCCCTTTATTTTCCAATCTTACGCAGTTATAGTAAAAATAAAAACAATGAATACAAATATGGAATACCTAACGAAAATATTTATATTTCACATAGATATATGACCAGAGAAAATATTCTTCATGCTAGTGGCGGCAGTTTGGTTTTAACTAACACTCACTAATAATAACTGAATTTTAATAAAGTGCACGAAATCATCTATAGAAATTTAGGAAGTTAGTTTATATGTGATAATGTGATTAGCTAAACGGTGAAACTTAAACAAAATAGACGCCACATCATCTATCTAACCTCTCTGTTCATCATGACATGATATTGAACTGAACTCTGTAAAATGAAATCGTCCCTCTTTGAGATTTTTGGCATTAAAATAAGAACGTTCATGCTATGAAACGTCCCAATGGAAACTCAATTTCCTTCATCCTTTTGTGGTCAAATTCCTTCTTTGACATTAAGTTTAACTGGCCAATAAAGTTTTTTGTGTCGATCGGGGAGCTGTCACGAGGCGACAACCCCCAACCTGAACGATCAGGAAATTTTCCTTGGGGTTCTCTTCCTCTAGACAGATTGACTCTACCTCGGCTTGAATGAACCCTGTCTGCCCATTGTAAGATAACAAGGAAAGGGATGTAGGGGAGTTGGCAGGGACGGTGAGAAAAAAGAAGGTAAGGAAATAAGAGTAGCACGGGTAAGGAAGATCCTGAGCCCACGGATAGTGAGCTCACGGGTTTTCTCTTTTAGACGACTCTCACGACAAGCGGAGAATGTTGTGGAGATATTCTTACTCCCTCTCCACAGGGATGATGCATTATTTATTTCATAAATTATACTGCAAATTGTGCTGACGCAGAGCGAGTATTAGTTTGTCCACGCAGCTATCCGGTTATTGTACGAATAGTCTGACATTGGTAAGACACGTTTCTATAGGTATTTTCGGTGTTATTTAATGAAGGACCAGATGTCATCCTGGTTGTTATTAGTGACTAAAACCTTCGTTTAAAAAAAAAAATCTTATATTTTTTTGCAGGACGTTTCAGCTTAATGAGATCATTTTCAGCTGTTTACTACAGTTCACTAGGAGTTTCACTATGTCAGTCATAATTTTTTTTTCTAAATGTCCTTATATAAATGTGATGACACTGCAGCCTCTTCTCTAGAATTGAGCCAATTATCATAGTATTTATTTAGGATGAAAAAGCTTCCTTGATCCTCAGTTTTTTGATATTGCCATCAGAATCTAGTTTTTATGTTCGGATCAAAATCAAACGATTGCTGTATGTTAAATGCGAGCTACGCCTAAACAGGCATTATTATAATTTTATTTAAAAATGAAAAAGAAACTGAAATACTTAACCAAAATAGTTGATTATACAACAGAAATTCTAACAGATCAATTTCTACAAAAATAATTAAATTCTTAAAAAAAAAAAAAAAATCTGAATATTAAAATATATATATATATAAAATTATAAATTAACAAGAAGTTGAGGGTTGCCAATATAAAAATTATTTTTAAATTAGTTAGAAACGTGCCGGCTGTGGAACAAATTTAATTATAAACGTATTCATTCGGCTCATTTCACACAAGCCCACACGCACTCCATGTGTCGTGTGAAACAGTGAACAGGGAGCGAATGAGACAAAGAATAATGTAATAAGAAGTGACTTGGGAGAATGTGGAATAGAAAATAACTGTAAGATGATTATAAACAAATCCGTTCTCAGATATTAATAGTGAAAGAAATTTTGAAAGAGTTATTATTGAAGTAAATATTCATTTTTGTTTGTGTTGGTATTGTTAGATAAGGTATAAAGTAAAAGAATATTAATAATAATAAGCAGATTAAATTATTAATAATAATAATAATATCGTAAAAGTAATAACACTTAATTGCACCAGAGTTCTTCATGATTGACTACGTTCTTGGTTTTAGTTATACCTTAACGTTGTTTTTGAAACACATTTCGCTTCGTAATATTTTTTTTAAAGTATACTTCGAATACGAAACTTGTCCGTTTCTATGTTTGAAGAACCCAAGTTATTTAATTTTGTAACAATTCATACAGGTTGAGCTGAAAAAATTGAGAAGGATGCAGATCGTAGAAAAGCCAGCATCCTTATTTAAAAAAAACAATAAAAAAAAAACTCTAGTATTGATCACAGTTACAGATGATGATTTGGTCAAAGCTTTGCCATTGCCCAAATAGTTTCTATTTGATAAACAAATATTAAGCCGGAGGAGCCGGATTCGAGTCCAGCTGTGCTTCTCTTAGATTTTTTCTTCCTCGGAGCCTCTACAGCTCACTGGCCGGTTATGGACAGTCATGTGTAACGAGAGAACACTGTCCGGAAGCCGGCAGTGTACTGAGAATGCTCTGGGCGCCAATGACCGCAGCTGTTGACGCGCCTTAAGTTAAAAATAATAATAATAATACATTCGGGGGAGTGAAGAGTAATTTGGAAAATTGTTTTAATGATTTCCTTCGCAATTTTGATGGAAACAAGAAACATAAAAATAGAAAGTTAAATATATTAAAAAAAAAAAAACAATTTAGAAGCAAAACTGTAGAGTTGGCTAGCAAAAGGGTGAGGAACCGTTAGTGTAAGACAAAGCACTTGGCCAAAATCTATTGTTTAACACCCCTCTCGCGATCTACTTCAAATATAAGACCAAAAATGAAAGGTTAGTCTTAGTCACACAGTCAAGAAGTCAACAACGCGATATTTTCAAGAAGTGTTCTATACTGTCACTCTCCCCGAACGTTAATTTATCTATCCTAGTACATTTAGTTTAGTTCGTTTTTATGTATAAATATCTAGTCATTAATTTATTAGTTGCCTTTAATTGTAGTTGGATTCCTTGTACCTTACTCGCTTAAATTCTTCTAATATCTTAAAATTATTACGCCCTTTCAAACTATTCGTGCCGAGCTACAAACATACCCTAAAATATACATACTTCAAACATTCAACCAGTTATATCACAGTAGTAGCCTCCATGAGTAATTTTAGACTATTCATTAATCGAACACTATAATGGATGTGTAGGGTGGAAAGAATTTGTATGATGGATGATTAAGAAGAAGACTTGGTTAACACTGGTTAAATAATATATTAATAAATAGAGACAGACTTCCTGGACTTTGCAATAAAGAAATGTTTAAGGCACCAAGCGATTGGATGTATTGAACTATTCTCAACTGTGTTTTATGAACTGTCCGTCGTTATATTTATACAGCTTCTCCCTCTCCAGTCCGAGAGAGCGGTTGAGATTCTCTTGCTCTCTTTGCTGTTTGCTCTCTTGCTGTTACAAACACTATTTGAATTTGGAACCAAATTTAATTTTTTTTTTTTTTTTTTTTTTTTTTTTTTTTTTTGTTTTTTTTTTTTTTTTTTACAACTGCACAATTTGCGTGCAATAAGTAAAACAGATAATATGCGAATTATGTGTGCATTGGCTCAATGCCGCGGCACACGACCTGATCTACGTGAACGACTGTCATCCAGCGATGGCAGCCGTAACAAACCATTAAGAATGGAGTCTCACAACTGTCCTAAGACAGCCGATTGTGTAAGTAGATGATCACGAGGCCATCGACGCTTCAGTCGCCGTAATGGGTTAGAGGGAAGAGTTGTGGTTGAGAGCGCTTGGATAAGTGGATTTGAATGAGAGGATAGTTGGGAATGGAACTTTAGATATCGGGACTTGGCTATTGCAGAAACGAAGGGAATTTTTAGGTCGTTATGGATGGTGTGATTGGAAACGTAGAAGGGAGCATTGACTATAGTGCGAAGGATTTTAGACTGTAGGGACTGAATGCGGTAAAGGTTTGAATGTCTGGCTGTTCCATATAGTTCGATTCCGTAAGTCCAAATAGGGGCTAATAGAGAGTAATATAGTTGTCGTTTGTTATGTAATGTAAGTTTCGAACGTATGTCTAGAAGTTTTTTTAGTATTTTTATCTGTTATTCAGTTCAGTTCTTTTTAGTCGAGTATGGGGATTCCAGGATAGTCGTTTGTCGAGATTGAGACCAAGGTAACGAACTTTTGTGACGGGAGGTAAAGGAATGTGGTTGAAATATATAGGAGGAAGGGTTTTTCGATTTAATGTGAGGACTATGTAATTGGATTTGAGTTGATTCACCTTTATTCTCCACTTTCGGAGCCAGGTTTCAAGGATGTTGAGATGGGATTGAAGATGTCTAGCTGACATGACGGGATCATTATGAGGGGATAGGATGGCCGTATCGTCGGCGAAGGTGAACGTGACCGTATCAGAATGTAGTGGGAGGTCAGCAGTATATACTGTGTAAAGAAGGGGAGCGAGTATGCTTCCTTGTGGAACACCAGCGTGAATAGGAAATATGGGAGAAAATGAGGATCCTTGGACAATCATGAAATGGCGATCGGCAAGATATGATTTGAGGATGAGGTAATAAGTGGAAGGAAGGATGCCCTTAAGTTTCCACAATAAGCCCGGATGCCATACCCGATCAAACGCTTGAGAGATGTCCAGGAAGGCTCCCGAGCAGTATTGCTTCCGCTCGAGGGAGGTAGCGATGGTGTCTACAACTCTGTGTGCCTGGTGAATGGTAGAGTGATAACTGCGGAAACCGAATTGGTGATCAGGAATAATATTGAGTGGAGCTAATAGAGTATGGAGGCGGGATAGAAGAAGTTTTTCAAAAATTTTTCCTAGTAATGGTAATAAACTAATGGGTCGATAAGAGGAAGGGGAATGAACGGGTTTATTAGGTTTGGAAATCATGCGGATTGAAGAAAATTTCCAGAGTATAGGGAAGTGAGTTGTTCTAAGTATAGCATTGTATAGGGATGTTAGGAAAACGATGGCCTTAGGTGGGAGCTGTAAGAGGATGCGGGTGTTGATAAGGTCATATCCAGGGCTTTTTTTAGGATGAATATTGCGGATTATTTTCAGAACTTGTTTTGGTGTAAATGCTTTAGGTGGGAGTGACAGAGGAAGTGGGATATCAAGTTCCTGGGTGATGGTATTGCTGTGTTGAGAGTCCTCTATTTCAGGATGGGGAGTAAAGACTTGGGAGAGGTAGGAGGCGAGGCATTGGGCTTTCTCTTCGTCGGATTTCGCCCATGACCCGTCAGGGCGTTGGAGAGGTTGAGAAGTGTTTTTGTATTTCAGGATCTTTTTTGTAGCGGACCAAAGTGAATTGTCTTGAGTTGTGAGGGTAAGAGTGTATTTGGAGTATTGGTCGTTGTAGTACTTGTGCAATTCGTTAGTCAGCTGTCTTGTCAATTGATTGAAGGTTTTTTTGTCAGAAGGATAACGGGTGCGGTGCCAGCGGGCTCTCGCTCGCCGTTTAAGTGTGATAAGTGTCCTGATATAGAAAGGAAGGTTGTAGGTTACAGATGATTTGTGATATTGGTTAGTAGTAGTAGTAGCATGGTGGAGGCTTTGTTGGACAGAGTTAGTTAGTAGTTCAACGTTATCGTCAAGTTGTGAAGGTGTTTTTAGAGGAACGTTTAAGTTAAGTTTCTGTGTTAAGGTATCCCGAAAAAGGTCCCAGTCAATAGAGCCGTTTATGAGGGTTGGTCGAGGAGGTATTGGTTTGGAATGAATGTCAAGAGTTAGGATGACCGGGCTATGATCGGAAGATAGGTCGCGTGGGACAATGATATCAGTGGAAAGGGAAGTTAAGTTTGAACATATGAAGAAATCGAGTAGATCGGGGCGTTTATGGGGAGACGTTGGCCAGTAGGTTGGTTGGGAAGGAGATAAATAGGTGAAATTGGATTGAGAGAGAGCGTTATGGAGTTGCCTACCACGTGGATTGGCCACTCGGCAGCCCCATCTGGGGTGTTTTGCATTGTATCACCACCGCATATAAAACGAGGACCAAGGGATGAGAAAAAGGAGAGAAAATGGTTTTGATGAATGGTATGATTCGGCGGACAGTATACTGCTGCTATGGTATAGGAAAAGGGCTCCGAAAGCAGAGTTATCACAGTAGGTTGGAGATAAGGAGCCGGTTTGTAGGGTATAAGGAAATGCGACAGTGAAGTGCGGATGAGGATTGCGGATCCACCATGTGCTGTCCCGTCTGGGTGATTGGTGTTATATGTAGTGTAGCCTGGGATGAGAAATCGAGATTTATCAGTGAAGTGAGTTTCAGTTATTAAGGCCAAATCTATGCGTTTGTCGTGTAGAAATATGTCGAGTTCACGTGTATGTTGGTTAAGTCCGTTCGCATTCCAAAGGAGTATGGAGAGGAAGTGTAAATTAAGGGGATTAAGGTGCGCGGCTGGGAAGAAGGTGAGTAACCACAGAGGTTAGAAGTGTTATCAGGGGGGGTTATAAGGGATTTAAAATCGGTTAAGAATGAATTTAGAAGCATGACGATATCGCCAGAGGAGGAAGAGATGGTAGGAGGGGGAAGGTTCTGGGAAGTCTTAGGCCCCGCGACCACCTGTGCAAAAGATACATTTTTGTTTATAGGTTGGGACTCCAATAATGGAAAATTATTTCTATTAAGTTGTGGTGGAGCTGGATTGCTTGTTGACTGTCTTCTCTGGGCAGATGGATGCTCGTAGACGGGAGATCTTCTTGCGCGCTGCAATTCACGGTGAACAATGCATCCTTTGTAGGCTGCTGAATGCTCATCGCCACATAGAGCACATTTCGGAGGTGTATCTTTAGGTTTAGTACAGTCCGATGTGAGGTGATCACCAGCACATTTAACGCACTTAGGTTTGTGCTGGCAATAAGATCGCGTGTGCCCATATTCTTGGCATCGCTTGCATTGGACTATTTGTCTTTGCTTGTAAGGCTCTTCAATTTTAACTTTAGTATAACACAGTCTGTCGATACTAAAGACTTCGTTGTTGTTTTGGCGGGGTTCTAAATCAACAAAAAATAACGGGAGTGTTTGTTTGGTTGCCGGGTGTACAACTGGAGCAACGTTTCGGACAGTGTGACCTAATTCAGTCAGTTCCTGTTGGATGAAGTCAGTAAGAGTGCTCTGGTGTAGATATCTGATTACTATTCGGTAAGCCTTTTCATCTTGTAATTGAAATGTATGGTAATCCGCCTTGTGTTCTTTTAAGTAGGTAATAATACCTCTATAGCTCTCCACGGTTGTGGCATTGACGATAAGATCTGTTATTCTTGCTTTGCAAGTAAAGTTATTCTTGCCTACAATTTGTGAGAGAGCCTCGCAGAAAACAGCATACCTCTTTACATTTTTTACATAAATGGGCGGTGGCTTGTGAGGTCGTGAAAGTGGTGTAGGAGGAGCAGTTTCCATGGTTTCCTCTTGCTGAAGAGGAGAAAAAGGATTATATGTAATTACTCCTGGAGGAGCCGCGACGTCAAAAGAGTTGCTAGAAGTGGTTGATGCAGTGAATGGTGGTACTGGTGGAGTTGGTAGATGGATGTTGGCGCTTCGTTTTGATGATGAACGTGTCTTTGTGGTAGAGAGTTTTTTGCTTTTTTTTGGTGAATTTTCTTTAGCGCAAGTATGCTTTTCTGCGGAGACAGACGTGGTAGACTCGTCACCGGACGAGCCACCAGTGCATATTTGATCGCTTGGTCCCATTTATAAGCTGATAAAATTAAATTTAAATTAATTAAGAAATAAACAAAAACACATAAAAGAAATACAAACAGAAACTAAATTTCAATAAATCCTAAAAATCCTAAAAACACCTGTGAGCCATTCTAATATTAATAATAATATTTTTGTAATAATGAAAGAAATAATAGAAATACTGTTATCAGTACATAATACCATGGTTCTAACGAAATCTCTCTGCCGGTGTTTGGTTTATTGTACTAAGAAGAAAATATAAACATATGCTAATAGACGCGCCATGTTAGATGATTGGGAGGCTCTCCTCTACGGTCCACGTACCATTCCTACTTCAAAAATTGTAAACAAACAAAAACTATATTTCGTACAAAATTGCAAATAAAGGTTTATTATTATTATATAAAATATATCAGGTAATTAACCATGGACGAGGCTCTTCAAAGTACTTTCATCCAAAATATTGCATTGGAATCCATTAATAATAAAGAGGCACTAAAAAATGGAAGATATCTTTCCGTATGTTTAAATTACCCAAGGAGCTTCTCTCTATGATTTTATGATTCCTATTCGAACACTCTCTTGATATCCTGACTGTAAATGCAGTTCTAAAAGCACAAAATACAAATTTTTTGTGTATTTAATGTTATGTATAACACATATTGTAATTTGGATACTTAGATGGAATTCAAATTTGAACTTCCTTTGTTAATAAGCTTTTTAAGAAAATGGGAAAGACAGAGTATTTATTTATATCCACGGATAAATCCATGAATACAATGTAGCTCAATACAAAACAAAGGAAAACTCAAATATGTTACTGTCCATTGTAAATGCACAGTAATTACACAACAATAATTTAATAAAATGTGTTAAATCTGGATTAAAAAAATTAATTAAATAATTCATTAAGTTAAGAGAAACATAAAATTTGTTTTAAGATCGCAGATATAGCAATAATTGGTTACTTAAGATTTGTTTTAATAATTACGAATGTATTAGATGCTATTATCAATGTTGATAATATAGCAGAAAATTTAGGACTTTACCGCGTTTCAAATGAGTTTATGCCTAATACATATTGCTAAAAAATATTTTTATTTACAATTTAGGCAACCCATACAGATGTAAAGTGATGAACAATGTGTCTGTCTTTCTTGAACGTAACGACGGATCTTGTACCGAATTGAGGCCACTTGGGAGTCTTGTATTTGGTTCAACAAGAGATAATTGTAAACTAAACAGCTGTAAATCTAATTGAGGAAGATTTATGACATAATTGTTTCTGCAGAATTTTAGTTAATGCAAGTGTTGTTTCATTTATTAATAAAGTGATTTATAAAAGAAAGTGAGAAAAAATAGGGTGATAGAAAGATTGTGAAATACTTCACTTAGGATCACTTTAGTGTTACGGATTCTTAAATCCGTAAATTATAGTGAAAATTCAAGAATATTGGAATATTATTTTTGCTCAGGAGTAAGGGAACGTTAAAAATAAAAACCGATAAGACTTATTAACAGTAATAATAGTAAGGACGAACTTTACCCAAACTTTCCAGTGGGATAACAATAAACACTTTATTTCCATTATGCTTAAAACTTTTTATTTTAACCATCAATCCCCTTTCCAGACCACTGGCACACCCTAGGGTTAATGTAATTAACCTTACTAGGATTGATCAGCGGCACCACCGTACGGTGAGGGTCTTTGTCTGCAATTAAAGGTTTAGCGCACTGATATAGCAGTTTACTGCTTCCAAAAACCCTTACCGAATTGCTACGATCCCTTTTCTATTGATAATGGTACTACCACCTCTCTCTCTAAATCTCTTAAATAATTTTGTTTTAAAATTTCTCTTTTAATCATTTTGTTTATCTCGATTTATTTTATTAGTTATTTTGAATAATAAATCATTTTCTGAGGATCTCAACCATGCAAATTATTTAATGTAAGAACGGAGCTAGCTTAGCTTGTTTTCAGATTTTTGAATTATGCACTCGCAAAGTCTCCACTCAAAGGGAATCTGGCTAATAAACAAAATTTGTAGAAATGATACTAAGAGTGGATTAAACTACATAATTATGCTTTTTTATCTGTATTTGTTTGTATTTGAGTAAATATGTTGAGATAGATATAGAAAAAGTTCAGCTCGAAGCTTGTTTAAATCGTTAGGAGAGCCGACCATCAAAGCGTTTTCCAAATTTAGTGCATCTCAGAACTGGTTTTTGAAATCAGAGATAACTCTCAGGGTACGTTTACATCTGACACTTCTATCCAGACACTTATGTCAAGTGTCGGACAGTAAGTTGTGTTCAGATTTTATACATTGTGACAGAAATTACATGATATTTGTAGCATGGATATGTGTCATCGGATATGTGGCCATCGTCAAAGTTTTGTGTCATGCAACAAATGTCTTAAGAGTTTATACCTGGCCTACTTGCCTACTTGTGGCCTACACATTTCTTTCATTGCAGATTACTGTCTAACGATCATTTGATGATGAAGGCATCAAAAAAAAATTGCAGCTAACGTAATTATTCTGGGGTTATTAGAGTAAAAGAAAGAAAAAGCGTTCTGTGTGGATTCGCGAGTGGATTTTGAGACGTGAAAAACAAGGTGCATACAATCAGTTAATGTCTGGACATACGTTGAAGGATCCAACACAATTCACAAAATTTGTAAGTATGAAACCATCTCATTTCGAAAAGTTAGCTAGTAAAAATGGGCCTATTGTATGCAAGCAAGATACGAAATTCAGAAAAGCTATTAGTGTGCGCGAAAGACTTGCTGTGTAACAACTTTACGGTTTTCATCACTCTATCGCGGTAAACTTTACTTTTAATATCCCATAATTCGGGTTTGTTATGATACATGTCGATTAATTCTTCGACTTCTCTTTTCACCCACTCTGGTTTCTCACCCATGTTAAACTAAATGCACCGTCATTTATGTAGCTATAATAAAAAGTAGACGGTCGGTTACCTAAAGCAATTTTTGTCAGGCGAGTTTGAACTTGTATGTAATAGTGTTTACACCTACGTATATAATAGATGTGTAGGTCATATGTTACTGACACTTGAACTACATATATCAGACGCAAATTTCGTACCGTTTACATTAGCGACACTTATTGTCCGACAGAAATTTCTTGCAATAAATGCCAGATCTAAACGAACAATCACGACACAATCTCTCCGGATTTTATTGATTTTAATAAAATGACACAGGAAGTGTATGACAACGAGGAAAGAAGTAACTAGATATTAAGCTAATCTATAATAGTTTAGACAATCTATTTGACAATGAATTGTTATAAAAATCAGATGTTTGCAGAAAATTTTTCAGATGGTAAGTTACAAACTCGTCATCGATATTTTACATCCGATTCTTATTTATACATAATACAATTTCAAGTGAAACCTTAATGCAATCTACGATAATTTACATATGAGTAAATTCTGTTTATGATTATTTTATTTACTTAACCAAGATTGAAGATCTAAATTGATAAATACGGTTATCTAAATTTGTTTTTTAAATTACAGATGAGCTTATGTTACCGGTTTGTTTATTTAGGCATGATATTTATCATGTTGCTTGATAGCACGCATGTATATTTAGATTCAATGTAAAGCGTTAGATCACTTTTAAAAATCCTTCCCCCATCTCATGATGTCTATTTAGAGGTGAAGTGTCATCATTCAGGTGAGGTATTTCACTGGTTATATACACCTACTCCACCACTCCTTACCCTTCTTACACTATCTAACCTGGCTTTACATCCTCGCACAGTATAAAGCTTAAGCTTATTGTAACAATGGCAGGACGTTGGAGTAAGGCTAAAAAGTATAGGTAAGAGATGTTGAAGACAGCGCACTCTGTTGTCCAATGTGAGAGCGATTGATCACTTCGTTTTTATCACCTTGTCTGTTCCCTCCATCTACAATACTCATTCTCGGTCACTCTCTCACTCTCTCCCACTATCTCTCTCTTCCGATCATCTTGCTCTTATTGTGCTTGTTCTGGTTATTAATAGTTCACCTTTCTTGGTCATATCGTTCATATTTTATATTCATCCTAATCGATACTCTCTCTGTTGATAATGTCTAATATTACACATACATATTACCTACTGATATCAAACTACATATCGTAATGATTTTTCATATTCACTATTATTGATTAATGTCTCTCTAATACAAAAATATTCACTACGTTTATGAAAAATGATCTTATTCATCATGCTACCTGTGAACAATTTGGATAATGTTTAGATAACATGCCTAAACTTTATGTTAATTAACCATTATTATTTATTTTAGTTTTCATGAAAAATTAGGTAATTGAAATTGTAGTTTTATCTAAAATTGTTATAATTCTGTTTAGTAATTAATTATTCTTACCAGAGACATTTCCGTGGTAGCCTGCTTCATTTTGTGGTCATCGACCGGTTTCGGGCGTTCGCCCATCTTCAGGATGCGTTTTTTAGATAGTGTGACAACACAGACTCGCACAGAGCAAACTTAGTTTCACACTAACTGAGACGTATTTTTTAAATTACAAAACTCTTAAACTAGGTAAGGAATTTCTTCTTTTTTAAACATTCCTTTACCTAGTTTAAGAGTTAGTAATTTAAAAATACGTCTCAGTTAGTGTGAAACTAAGTTGGCTCTGTGCGAGTCTGTGTTGTCACACTGTCTAAAAAACGCATCCTGAAGATGGGCGAACTCCCGAAACGGTCGATGACCCAAAATGAAGCAGGCTACCACGAAAAATGTCTCTGATGCTTTCCAGCTCTGCGGAACCAACCACCACAACAATTATTCTTACATTTATATATCTAACGTAAGCTGTAATCAATTATCTTCAAGGATTCCTACAAAAATGTGTCGACAGATTATTCTTATTATTTCTTTTTTTATATACAATTTCATGAATTTCGTAACTTTCTCGACATATTCCTTTTCATTCTCTTTCTCTTACTTCTTGTAAGAGGATGTATTACGATCGTGTCAAATTTTCGACATGAGTTTTCACCGGAAATACATGTTTTGAGGTCCCCAGAATACGAAAAAAATGTTTTAGCAAATGTAGTATGCGTGGATTTTTGAGTCTGTGTTTGTAAGGAGTGTGTGCGTACGAATGTACACGAAATATCTCAAAAACGAAAAATCACAAGTAGCTCAAACTTGGTATTCTGTTTGGGTAGTGACACCAATCTCACAGGAAGGTTTTATAGGCAAATCTATCAGTCGGTTGTATGATTTTATTGAATGTTTTTATACTATCTGTACACACAAATATTTAATCACTCCTATTTGAAGCATTTTCCCGGAATAATTGATTTATTTAGGGGTTCTCAGGAAACGTTCTGCTTACGTCTATAATGGATGTGTTAGGTGGAGAGAACCTGGGTCTTTTTGATGAAATAAGAAGACTGGGTTTTAACACTGGTTAACTATGTATAATAATAATGAGACACAGTCTATCTGCCTGGACTTTACAATAGAGAATGGTTAACATCAGAGACAATTTCCATGGTAGCCTGCTTCATTTTGTGGTCATCGACCGGTTTCGGGCGTTCGCCCATCTTCAGGATGCGTTTTTCAGACAATGCAGATAACACATCCGTTAATAACCGCATTAAATCTATATTCGATTGGTGTGCTGCTAATAAGCTAAGTTTAAACCAGGACAAAATAAAAGAGATTACTATTAAATTAGGAAATTATGGTGGGACTGAAAAAGCTGTCAATTTCTTAGGCATTTTCATAGATTCAAAACTGAACTGGACAGATCAAGTTAATAATGTCATGGGTAAAGTGTCTCGTGGAATCTATGTCTTGCGAAAATTAAGAATGTCGGTTGACTTGGAAGCTTTAAAGTTGGCATATTTTGCGTATGTTCATAGCCATTTGTGCTATGGTACTATAATTTGGGGTAATACTGCCGAATGTAAAAAAATATTTAGGTTACAAAAGAAGGCAATTAGAGTCACTTTGGGTTTAGACTCGAAAGTATCTTGTCGTTCTTGGTTTAAGAAATTGAACATAATGACACTACCAGCCATATTTATTTTTCAATGCCTCGTCTACGTAAAGTGCAATGAAGGCCAATTTATATGTTTTTCGCAAGTTCATGATCATTTCACCAGAAAGCGCAATAATCATGTCCAGAGTAAAAACAGGTTGACAAAAGTTCGTACCAGCTTCCATAGTTTGTCCATCTCACTTTATAATTATTTACCAGCGAATATAAAAAATAATACTTTGAAGTGTTTCAAAGCTAGTGTTAAAAAACTGTTATTAGCTCACTCGCTGTATGAGATACAGGAATATTTTAAAATTAAGTTTTTGTCTTGACAATTATGTGAATTTAAATTATATTCTAACTTGACCTTGCCAATAAGGATGTATTGATCTTTTTTCTGGCAAAATAAATAAATAAATAAATAATAAGGTGTGACAACACAGACTTGCACAGAGCAATTCGTTTACACACTCCTGAATACTGAATTTGCTCTGTGCAAGTCTGTGTTGTCACACTGTCTGAAAAACGCATCCTAAAGATGGGCGAACGTCCGAAACCGGTCGATGACCACAAAATGAAACAGGCTACCACGGAAAATTTCTCTGATGCTTTCCGAGCTCTGCGGAACCAACCACCACAACGAGAATGGTTAAGGTAGATTGGTATGAAAATGAAACGAAGTGACTGGCGAGATGATAAACTATAGTGAACTATATTGAACTGTCTTGAACTGTGCGTATCGTGGACTGTCCGTCGTTGTATTTATACAGTTTCTCCCACTCCAGTCCGAGAGAGTGGTTGGGTTCGTTTCTCTTCTCTTTACTCTCTTTGGTTGTTGTTACAACCTTAAAGTACCACTACAGTACAAAGTATGTTTATCTCTAACATAATATAATTATAAAAAAAATAGCAACATGATGACATTTCAAATTTGAAGAAATACGTATTATTTATAAGGGAAGTGTGACCACACAGTAGGTTTTTGAGTTCTCTGGAATTTTCTCAAAAAAAGCTACCTCGCTTTCTTTGAAACTTGGAATGCTCACTGAACAGAGAGAAACGTATTATTTGAAATATTTTTCCGAGCAAAAAAACCGATTTTAGAGGGGTTAACTAATTTAAATTTAACTTACACACAAGTTTTATTGGTGTTAATATTATTGGTTGCTCCACATAAGACCACTCAGGTATATAGCATAACCACAACCATCTGTTTTATGACCAGCCAAATTAAACATTGTAAACGTTGTTTAAAAAAAAAATTCGTTAATTATATATAATTAATTTGAGTGAGAGAAAGTTGTGTGTGTGTGTTTCTCACCAGATTTTATTGTATTTTTTCTCGAAAATAGCTTTATTGAACTTCGTATACTGTCTGTTATTCGATCACTTTTATTTATATATTTTCGAAAATGTTGATTTTTTGGGGACTCTGGGGGGAAGCAGACGATTTAAGTTTTCCTGCATAGTATCACTTCAGAGCAATATATGATTCTACCACTATAATAATGTTAAGAAACATTATTATTATTACTGATAGGTGCCAGAAGGCCAAGCCTCGGAGACTAGCCAAGCCATATTGGTACCATATTAAACTGAATCCACAACGACCAGGATTATTCCTTTTTTTTTTTAATGAGTAGTTTAGGTTCTTTCATTTTATATGTTATGTGTATCGTAACATTACATAGAAGTATTGTTCTAAGTAATGTTACTAATACTATTAAGTTTCAAGTTTGATGAATGTCGATTAACCGGCACTCTGACTTAACAGAATTGAGTTTATCGAGTTTTTTTTGTTTGGAATTTCCTCAAAACGGCTCCAGAGATTTTTTTTAAACCTGGACTTCTAATTGCACAGGTATAAACGTATATAAATACAGATAATTTGTTTCCGAAAAGGAAAACTATTTTCAAGGATTCTGAGATATTTATATGTAATATTTGAAATTTGGTTTTGTTCAATGCTACTACAATGCAAACACACCTGATCTTCCATGGATACTACTCAACGTGCTCTCCACTAATTCTATATACAAATTAATAACACTAACTGGATAATAATTATGGCAGGCGAAACTTGAGAATAATTTTTAACCCTAAATGGAATTTATTAATCCTATAATTGTATAAATTGCATATTTCAAGTTATTGCAGCAATATAGCACCTTATATTGAACTATTTATTATCTACAATGTTGAATCACTCCTTGCAGTCTAAAGTTGCCAGAACAATTTCACAATTCTTTTTACTTTTCTAGTCACACTGTCCACATAGTCTTCAATTTCTTTAATTAAATGAAATTGCGAAAGCACACATTATACATGTCATTCCATAATTTTCCTCTGTCAGTATAAACTAGTAATCTAAGCCGATTTTTTTTTTTCGCTCATTACCAAGTAATCCTTCCAGAATACTCGAGTACAAGGCCTTGTGATCTGCTATCCGTGAATGTCAGGTTGATAACCTCAAGGGAACTATACCAATGAATATCTCCTGTATTTGTTTTTGGTAACTTCCCTATCACATTTACATCAGTTTCTTAATGATGCGTGTTAATATACAAAAACAAAAAAACTACACAAATGGCGGAATTATATAACCTGGAACAGCATCATTAGAAGTACGCTCTTCGTTTTTAGCTTCCTCAAAACACGTTTAAAATTTTACATTTTTTTTTTTTTTTTTTTTTTTTTTTTTTTTTTTTTTATAAGATTACCCCAATAAGAATGAAGACAGTTATTTATTTGACAAAAGTGTAAGCGCTATAATACACTCCAGGTTTTTTGTTCACTCGAGTGCAGCCAAGTGGAGCAACTAACGACAATTTTTGTTTCCTACGTATAATTCATGAAAGAAAAAGATATAAAAACATAGGAAATGTAAATAAACTCATCATAGAGAATATTTTGTATTACAAAAGGGAAAGATAACTTCACAACATACGTTAATTTATGTTAAACATTGTAATGAAATGTTTTCTGATCTGTAATTATTAAAATTATATTGTTGTCAAAACGTTAAAACAATATTTAAATTAAACATATTATAATATTATTTCAATGTTGCTTTAACATATTTTAACCATTTTATACAAGCCAGGAGAATTGTTTATTTCAAAGATTGGCAGCATTGTGTTTGAATTTACTATCCAGCAGTTAAAATCTAATTTTTATTAAAAATTGTTAAAATAAAAAAAAACCTATGGCACAACAGGCAATGAAGGTTTGCCAGACGGCGATTTGAATCCATCAAATCGCGTATGGTAAGCACGCCGCAGTTCCCACGCCGTTTAGTTCCGGCCTTCGCTACCTAGGGTGCTACTAACTGTAACTTCCCACTTTTTATCATGATGCTGGGTCAACACCGACTTTGCTGTCACGGTAATCGAACCCTGAATTCTCGCACGAAAGGCGAGTGCGCTGGCCACACTACTAAAGGCCAACTTGTGAGGACATTAAAAATTGTTATTAATATCTAATTGTTATTAAAAGAACATTTTATTCAATATTGTAACGTTTTTTCCCTCTAAACTAGCTACTGCAACTAGTTTTATGTAGGTTCGTATAGATAAAATACTCTAAACTTCAATAAAGAAAATACCAATTTATTGTTATACACAATAAATTACAAAATACAACACTTAATAATAATTACTTCACAGTTTAAACTACAAAAGTTCACTTTGTTCATTTCTTATACACTTTCCACAAACGTACACTTCGTTTGTAACTAGAGAACTCTCTCTAATCTCTTCGATCCCACTATTTATACCGGTGGAGACGAGTCTGGAACTTTCTCGATTCTTCTACAAAGAGCTAGAGGAGTGCGCCGCCAGCGCTTTCTAGCGGCCACCAAGAGAACTTGCGGTCCTACTTCCTCTCCTAGATGGCACTACTGGCTGCGTACCTTTAGTGTCTCCAACGGGAATACCAATTCGAGCTTCCAATACACGCACACAAACATATTCACATATACACACTCACACATACATACCATAGGTTTAAAACAATTTTTTCGTACTCAAGAGGATCTTAGAAACATGTTCTAACTCGAATTTCGAAAATTTGAAAAGATAGCAATACTTCTTTCTTATTACTTTCTCTTAATCCTAGTAAGAGAAAGTATTACAATCGTGGAAAATTTGTGACATCGAGTTTTCACCGGAAATATCCGTTTTGAGATCCCCTAAGTCCAAAAATGTGGTTTTTAGCAAATGGTCTGTATATATATATATATATGTGAACAGCATAGTTCAAAAACGAAAAACCGTAGAAAGTTGAAACTTGAAATTACGTTTAGGTATCACCATGGGATCTGATAGTAGGTTATGTGACAAAATTCCTCAACCGGAAGTACCACTTTACTAGTTTCTTTTTTACGTTTTTGCGATTTTCTCAAAAATGGCTCCCACGATTTTCTTTAAACTCATTTTATCAACTACATATACAAAGAGCTACAACTTTTATTTGAAACATTTCTCCGGGAAAATTCATTTAAGGGCACTTTTGGGGGAGGAGTGGGGTTAGGTTTCCATCTTAACTGCTATTTCAGTTTATTAGACAATTCTGCCTTCTTAATAATGTTAATTAGAATTAAAAATGTTGTTGAAATTCCGAGTTTGAAAAAAAATTCGGATAACCGGAAGTGCGTTTATTTTAACACTTTATCAAATGATATCTTCACTTTTTCGTGATTTTCTCAAAAATCGCTCCAACGATTTTCTTGAAACGATATATACAAACTAAGATCTACATCTTTTATTAAAAACATTTCTCGGGAAAAATTCATTTAAGGGTACTTTTAGTGGAGTGGGTGGGTTGCAGCTTCCTCTAAAGTGTTATCGTTATCATAGTTGATTATACAATTCTATCATCCAAACAAAATTAATTAGAAATAAATAGATGGCCAAAATTCCAAGTTTCAAGAAAATTAGTAAACCGGAAATGCGCTTTTACTGGGCAGTTTTTTTTTAGTTTTCGACGAATTTAATTAAATTTGGTACACAAACTATAAAAATTGTCAATTATAATTTTGAGAAGTGGAGTAAGAGAAAATTGTGTGATTGAGATATTTTTTTTTTTAGGAGTAAGGGAAAGTAAAAAAAAGTCGAAATATCTTTTTGAAAACATCACAATACAAAATTAAATCAGTAAAATAGCGATTCCAGGTATGTAATATATTATAGATGTTTTTGTAACTTTTATGCGGAATTATATAATATAATCAATTGCGAGAGAGAGAGAGAAAGAATGAAACGAACGAAGAGTCGGGCTATAATAAGACCATGTGCGTTTTATTAAAGAGACCCTTATTGTAGCAGCATTGTATCAAGTGCCAACAATACATATTTGCGTGGAAATTCAAGGAATAGTTATTATTCTCTTATTTTTGTTTTTACAATTTCCTTTAAAAGGTATTTCATGTTATATCAATAAAAGTATATTACTGGCACATCCTGGTTGCAAAGTCAGAAAAAGCTTGATGCCCCTTAAGCATTACCAGATAAGTATTACTGATGCAAGCATTATATTCCATTGATATACTCGAATCGGTTATTTAAAAATATATTTGTCAATATTCTTTTAGTTTTTTTTTTGTATCGTTACTACGTCTTAATAATTAATATGTGGCTAAGTGGCGGATTAGAAACAGGGAACCTTTGAAACCTTTGAAAACTAGAAAAATATTTTTTACTATTTTAATAAATTATTA
>JAAEAF010010202.1:0-37547 GCA_011037195.1 Triatoma infestans
AAAACCTAACCCCGCCCCTCCCCAGAAGTGCCCTTAAATGAATTTTTCCAGAGAAATGTTTCAAATAAAAGTTGTAGCTCTTTGTATGTGTAGTTGATGTACAAAGTTTAAGGAAGATCGTCAGAGCAATTTTTGAGAAAATTGCAAAAACGTAAAAAAAACAACTTGCAAAGTGGTACTTCCGATTGTGGAATATTGACAGATAACACACCGTCAGATCCCATGGTGATACCTAAACGTAATATCAAGTTTCAACTTTCTACGGTTTTTCGTTTTTGAGCTGTTCACATACACATACACACACACACACAGACCATTTGCTAAAAACCACTTCTTTGGACTCAGGGGTCCTCAAAACGGATATTTCCGGTATCCGGTGACCTCGATATCCAAAATTTGACACGATTTCAATATTTCCTCTTACTAGGACTAAGAGAAAGTAAAAATGAACTAAATTATTAATTAATTAGTATAGCTGCCCCCTCTTCAAAGTTATATACAGAGCTGGATCCTTCACCATCACCAGAAAACTTTCAGGTTAATTAGGCGTGTCCCACTCAACCATAAAATGCCATCTGTGCGCAGCCACAGAGGTTGCCGGAAACATTCAAATCAATTTATGCCCCAACAAGCGCACGCCACGTTGAAGTCTTTAAAACCCTGATTCAAAACCTGAGTGATTTTTCTTTCAACAAACAAATAATTACTTGAGATGAAAAGTGGGTTTATTTCGACAACGTACAAACAAAAACCATGGATTAGATCAGCCCAACAATTGTAACGTCTCTTGAAGAGAAGGATTTGAGAAAAAAGTGATGCTGTGCTTGTGGTGGATCTACGAGGGTGACATTCATTTTGATCTAGCTCCTGCTCACACAATTGTGCGATCACATTCGAATTCTACTCTTCTCAGCTAGAACGTGTAGAACGTTTTGGTTGTAAAATATCCTTCTTGAGTTAACTGAAAAAGTGTACACTTTCATCAAGACAACGCAAGACTTTCAACACATCCCGGTCAAACGTTCTCAGTAATCGAAGATTTGAATTTTAAGCTCCTCCTTCACACAGCTTACAGCCCAAATTTGGCACCCTCTAATTATCATCTCTTCCGTTTCATGGCCCACTTTTTACGTCGTAAAAACCTTATAAATATGGAGAAGGTGAAAACGGGATGTTTGGAGATTTGTCTTGGTTCCTTGAATTGTTGGTTCACAAATGGGTTCAAGTTGGAGAAAATGAGGGCTATTTAGAGAAGTAAGCATGGTAGGCGTGTAAACAAAGCATTTTTGAATTCTAAGGTAAAAAACGCAACGACTTTTGTTATATCCTTATAACTGATTCAAAAGGATTCCACATAAGCCTTAATCGTCTTAATCCCAGAACAACCAGCCTTGGGTTAATGGAATAACAGAAACTAAATATTTTTAAGCATATTCATACGATTCATGGAAAGAAAAAAATCATCGTCAATCACATAAAATTTGATTAAATTGTTAAAATGGAGAATTATTGAAACTAAATAATAATATTGTATCTGATTTTCAAACTGAATAAATATTGAACTTGGGCAAGGTAGTCAGGATAATAATGAACCTTTTGGCGTTATTAAATAGTACATTAATGTATTTAGAGAAAGCTTTACAAACAAAGCAACAATAAGAAGAAATTCAAAAGCATAAAAGAAGAGTAAACTCATTAGGAAAGCAAGTGGATGAACATTTTAAATACCCATTCTTCTCGGCCGTTAGTATCGTCCACACCTTCATATACATATATACCCAAATACAAAGGCATACACACATATTACACCATATAATTCGAATACACCCAAAACATAAATTACATCTTATTTGCATAACAAATTAAATAGAATAATGTTTATTTTATTTTAACTTTTTAAAAATCCCACTCTCCATAGAAAATTATGAGTAAATTAACATTAGTTTTACTTTTCAGAGAATTCCATGCATAATTACGGGCTAAGTTGAATTTTCTATTGCAGAGGTAATTGTATTAAACTTAATTGTGATAGTATTTTTATCACAATTTTTATTTTCTCCCTCTCCTAATGCCAAATTTCGTAATTGAGTTTATTTAGGAAATATTTGTTTTGAACGTCCCCTTACTATGAAAGAATTGTTTTTAGCGAATGATCTGTGTGTGTGTGTGGGCGTCTGTATCTGTATATCAAAATATCTTCGAAACGAAACATTGCAGGAAGCTCAAACTTCGTATTCCATACTTCAAATCATACATGGCTTGGCCGGCTAGCTAATGCAAAAAACAAAAATATACTTTCACGTATGTAGGAAACATCATTCGAAGGAATTCCTCATAAATGTAGGCCGCCTTAGACAAGGAGACCCGGTGTCACTGGTTTTGTTCAATTTAGTGTAGGAAATGGGTTATGAGGAAGACTACGGTTTACACGCACGACCGTTCCTCAACTCTCGCTCATAACAGCCCAATGATTATACTTCATCCCCAATGATCCCGGAACAAGAATGATTCCCACGCAAGAACATAAGAGGGAAGAGCACCAAGATACCTTCCATAAATTATAATGAAATTATGTCCCCATAGCAAAACAAGCTAATGTAGTGGAAGAAAGAAATAAAAGAAAATAATAGTTTTGAAAAATAGTTTAGAATATTTTATAGTATCAAAAATAGTATTTTGTTAATATTTTAAATGTATCTTAGTGCAATGAAAAGAGTCAGGTACTGTAATTTGGGGTCATTGCTATTAGGGAAACAAAGGCACAAAAAACCCGTTAAATTAATACAATGCGACTTGGCCAACTGTTTTGTTAGAGAGAGCATTCCTTCGGACAGTCTGCACTCTGCCTTTAAACTAGAACTGTCTGCACTCTGCTTTCAAACAAGATAGTCTGCCTTCTGCTTTCAAACAATATAGTCTGCATTCTGCTTCCAAAGCCAGAACACTTGCGCCAGAAGTCATTCTCTAAAAATCAGTGGCAGTTTCACAATATATTAATAAGTTTATAATGTCACTAATAACTTGTAGTTATTATTTTGAAAGAATATATTTATTGTTTGCAGTGGTGACTGCTTTCTTAATTATTCTTATTCTGATACTTCACTCTCTTAATCATATATACTAACAAGCCCTTTTACTAAACCGCTCACACCACAACCAACTACCACAAATACACAACATCACCAATCACATTACAGTAACAAACAGCATCGCATTCATACTCATTCATACAATAAATACATTCATACTTCACGCATGCAGGCAAAATTCCTATCCTAATTGACCTCTCAGTACTCGGTATTCCTGAGAGGCCCGCTAAAAAACTCGACAACTACCCAATCTAAGTCATTCTGGAGCAGCTCTTAAAAGCGCATTCCTAGAATTGGAAGAAGAGCCAGCCAACTATGGTCTGCAAATTAACACAGACAAAACGAAATATATGGTGACAACAAAAAGAGCAAGAAGATTTGCAGATTTACTGGCTGGGCAACACCGCTTCGAAGGAGGGAGGACATTTACAATATTTGGGAGCAATACTCACATCCAAGAATGAGGTTAGCCACAATGTAAGGAGCAGAATTACAGCCAGAAATAAATGTCTACGAGTATTAAGAAGCACGCTCTGAAATAAGAATATCTCTAGACAAGCTAAGATCAATATATAGGAAGGTTCTCAGACCTGTAGTAATGTATGGGTTAGAAACGTGGTATGGGCAGCAGCAGATGAGCTGAGATTAAACTGCTCGGAGAGGAAAGTTCTTAGATATATATATATATGGCCCACATATATAGGGTGACCAGAGTTATATGCTCCACCCACTTTTTTTTTAAACGGCGGGAAATTTCGAAAAAATAGAAAACACGTATTTAATCATTTTTAGTCTAGTTTATTTTCAGTGATTGAACCATTTTTTTATACCCCAATATCCCGAGATACAGCATCCAACTTTTTTTTTTCAAATGGAACTTTATATTTTTTTTTTGCATATTTTTATAGTAATTGAGCCTCTAAAAAATAAAAATTAAAAAATTAAATCGGTTAGGTTTTTGAAAAGTTATGATAATTTAAAATATGAAAAACAAATTTCAGTTTAATGTCAAAATTACCTTATGTTTTTTTTAAAGAAGCTGTTCAAACTGGGCACCATCAACGGATAGGCAAGCCAAAGCTCTGGACTCCCACGCTCTGTTTGCAGCAGCACTTAGGTGGCAAAGTCAACATCTAGGCAGGCTAGAGTTATTCGACGTTCCAGATCTTCGACTGAAGCCACGGGATTAAGGTTACTGCACACTTTATTTTTTAGATATCCCCACAAAAAATGCACAATTTTATGGACTGATGAATCAAAGTTTACCAACAATGGCCTTCTTAATCGTTGGAACTTTAGAATATGGGCAAAAGAAAATCCACAAGTTACCTTCGCCACACGCCATCAGGTTGTTTTTTCTACAAACGTTTGGTGTGGAGTTTGAGGAAACCAACTAATCGGCCCATACTTCTACAGAGGGAACTTAACTGGTGAAAGGTATCTAACTTTTTTAAGAGACATTTGCCAGTTTTGCTTGAAGATGTTCCTCTAAAACGTCGGTTAGATATGTATTTTCAACAAGATGGTTGCCCGGCACATAATGCGAGAGTTGTTCGACGTTACCTGGACAGAAATTTCCACGAAAAGTGGTTAGGAACTCATGGTCCGATCCAATGGCCACCTCGACCTCCGGACTTACCCCCAATGGACTATTTTTTGTGGGGATATCTAAAAAATAAAGTGTACAGTAACCTTAATCCCGTGGCTTCAGTCGAAGATATGGAACGTCGAATAACTCTAGCCTGCCTAGATGTTGACTTTGCCACCTAAGTGCTGCTACAAACAGAGCGTGGGAGTACAGAGCTTTGGCTTGCCTATCCGTTGATGGTGCCCAGTTTGAAGAGCTTCTTTAAAGAAAAAATAAGGTAATTTTGACATTAAACTGAAATTTGCTTTTCATATTTTAAATTACCATAACTTTTGAAAAACCTAACCGATTTTAATTTTTTTTTTTATATTTTTTTAGAGGCTCAAGTACTATAAAAATATGCAAAAAAAAATATAATGTTCCATTTGAAAAAAAAAAGTTGGATGCTGTATCTCGGGATATTGGGGTATAAAAAAATGGATCAATCACTGAAAATAAACTAGACTAAAAATGATTAAATACGTGTTTTCTATTTTTTCGAAATTTCTCGCCGTTTAAAAAAAAAGTGGGTGGAGCATATAACTCTGGTCACCCTGTATATATGGTAGTGGAAAACAGTGTTTACCGTTGGAGAAGAAACGCTGAACTATATCAGCTTTACAAGGAAGAAAATCTAGTGGCTGCAGTCAAACTAAGAAGGTTGCGCTGGTTAGGTCACCTACATAGGATGAATGGAGAGAGAATTTCCGGAAAGGTTTATGAAAATATTCCAGGCGGCAGAAGACCAATTGGACGGCTAAGGTTGAGATGACTGCAAGATGTGCAGGCAGACGTACTAAAAATAGGGGTTAGGCAATGGCGAAGAAGGGTATGGGTTAAGCAATGGGAAGAAGGGTAAGGGGATCGGGATGGTTGGGAAAATTTGTTAAAGGAGGCCAAAGTCCTTCAAAGGCTGTAGACCCATGAGAAGAAGAAGAAGGAAACATTTTTCCGAGTAATAGATTTAAGCGCGGTTCTGGAGGGTTGTGTAAGAGAAATCGTATGTATGTGTAACCACATCAGAATTTTTATTTACATTTCGAATAATTTGTAAGTGGATTGTCCATTTTGTAAGTAGGAGCAGTCTACTATTTCCCAGGTTCTCACGAGAGGGGTTTGAAGTTTGCAAGTTTGTAAATTTGCGATCTCTCACTAGTGAATTAGTAACCTCTTAAGAAGTGTCCTTCCATTTAGCTGTCAACCTTCAAATTTGTTTTCTCTCTCTCTCTCTCTCTCTCTTTCCCTCTTCATTTTAAAATTAGGCTGAAGATTAAACGTAATACCAGCAATGCCCTGGAGCCAAACACTGACCTCTCCAACGAACTAGTTTAACCAACCGTACTAAACTTCCCGGGCCTCCAATCTACCCGCTTTTACTCTACATCATTTTCTCGATCGAATAAACAACCAACCCTCCATTAACCTACATCACCTCAAATACAATTTGAATAAATTACCTTTTAAGTTATGACGCACTTTCCAGATATTACTAATCCACTGTCAAAATTTATACCACTTACTTTGGAAGATCACTAATAAAAGGCAATCATTTCAGAATAACAGTATAGCTCTTTGATGTAATTATTGAATTTCCACTGAATTTTGTAAAAGTGAAATTGTAGAAAATTAATAAGAGCGCTACAGTGCTTTGGAAACAACTATTTCATTAGATATAACTTTAATGGAAAATTTATGAATATCACTACAAATTTTCAATTGCCAGCTATGGAAGACATAAGTCTTGAAGTTATTACTGTTCCAAAGACAACATCCGCGCCTTTATTATTATTATTATTATTATTATTATTATTATTTTTTTGAGATTCTCAATACCAAAGCTTCCCTCCTTTGCTCTATCATTTCACCTCCATCCTTGCGTCTTCCCCCTGAAAAGCAATTTTGTTATTTTCATTCATGTGTAAACATTTGTTTGAATGGTTTCTTCTATCAGAATACGCTACCTAATGAACCGATTAGGATCTCGATTACTTTACCATTACTAATTAGGTTTTGTCATTTCTTGATCTGATGGGATGTTTGTCTCAAAGAAATAATTAAGGAATCTGCCCTTTTATTCTACTTTCATTCACAATCGGATCTTTATGGTTATTTTTTTAAATGGATTTGTCCTCCATTTTCTGATCAAATTTTTTGGTTTTAAAGGGTTTCAAATTTTCTGGTTTCTTGTTTACTTAAGTTGCATTATTATTTATTATTCGTCAGTTGGAAAGGACCAAACACAATCCTATCCGAAGCCCCTCTGAGCCATATAGCTATCCCAAAGAAAACCAACAACAAATCGGATCTAGAACAAAACTTCAGATCTGGTTTTAATCCACTTAGGATATACAACACTCCGAATAAATTGGCCAATATTCCACTATTAGTGAAAATGGCCTATATTCTTCCCCAGACATACTATTTTGACCAAAATTCCTAGATCTACTTTCCTCACAACCCAAGCAATCTGTTATAAGATGGATGGGTCTTTCTTCCCCTTCTCTCACAGTAACTCTACAAATGCGGTTCGGCATTAATCCCATTAAATTTGAAGTCTCTCCTCAATTCACAATACCCAGTAAAGGTTTTCTCCAGATGTCTGATAGATGCCTGTGAAAGACACATCAACATCTCACTAATAAGCATTAGGATGAATGTCATGAAGCTGTCCATGTCTATAAACACAAACATGTCGCCCAAAGATCTACCATTTGGTCAACCTGTCTATCTCCTCATTCCAAGATTCTCTTATGACCTGGTACCCATACTAGAAATAAATCCTTAGAGCAAGAAAGCTCTCCTAATCTTCTAGAACATTGTAGTACCAATTTGAAAGTTAATTACTATGGCATTACAAGTTAACAAAATCATTATAGGTAATAAATGTCACAAAACTATACCCAGAGAAAACAATATTTCAACAAACTTCATATTTTAATGCCTACTTAGTGAGGATTTTATGGCACAATATTATTAGCAAAATATCTGAAACTATTGTATGCAATTTTAACAATACCTAATTATTTTTAGTTATCCAATTCAGTTGCCAAATCTTGCACGCAATGCTCATGAAGGAAAATCGGCTATTTAAAGAAAACTTAATGTCCTTCCAAAAATGATCTCATTGCATAGCAAGCTTAAAGATTACATAAATGCAGCCGCTCAAAGGAAAATTCCTAACCGAAAACTGGCTTTTTAAGGCAACATGTATTCCGACATCATATACTCGTATCTCGCTGTGAAAGAGGCCTTTAAAGCATATTAATAAATGCTTTCAACTTTAACGGCTCGTTGAAATTTTTTGACTTCCATAAATAAAATATTGATGACAAAATATAAATATAAATGATAAATCGCTATTCAAAAATTAGTTATAAAGGCAACTAATAGAAAATACTCTCCTCTTTTATAAAATATATGCTAACAAACTAGCCAAACTAAGATCTAACGTAGATATACAGCAGTTTGCCAAAAGACTGTTTGTAAGATGAATGATTATTCTCACAGGGGAGGGACCAAACCCTACGCTATCAAAAGCCTCACTAGCCCATATGACTACCCCAAAGAAAAAAACAACAAACCGGATCTAGAACAAAAATCCAGAATCAGGTCTAACCCACATAAGATTCAAGTGCCGAACAAATCGCACCATAACCTTAAAAAGAGAAATAGCCTAAGCTTTTCCACAGACATTCTGTTCCGACCAAAGGTAATCTAATTTCCTCGCAACCCAAGCAATCTGTCATAAGATGAATGAGTGTTTCTACTTAAGTCTCACAAAATCTGAGAAAGGGGTTTGGGCATGGCTCCCCTATTTCCTAAGAGAGTCTCCTTAATGCCCAGTAAGGGGCTACCACAAGATGTCTAAGAGAGAGGTATAGAGCTATCGCCTTGGTGGCAATTCCCCAGTTTTTACCCACAAATTTGTGATAATTCCAAAACAAATTACAACTTTTCTCTGTATGTTCTGGTCTATTTTATATACAATCAATGATATTTCTGCGCTTAGAATAGATCTTTTCCTGTCCCACTTATTCAGGGATTTGCGCCTGCGGGTATTCAGAAGTCTTAACGATACGAACAACATTTACATTAACAATACAGTCAAGCTCTAACTTACCACCACACATACTCTCTAACAACTACATATTTTACTGTATACAGACGTCTACAATCTGAGTACAAACACTAACACCACACAGAGCCACCTAAGAAAGCGATTAATGGACTACTTTGCTTATATTGTGTGCAGGCACCTCGCTTTTTTTTTTACTATTCCCTACTGTTTTCTACTGAATTGTCAGCATCGTGCTGATTTATCCGTTACTAAAGTACGATAGATCGAAATTCCATCTCAATTGATATTCCAATCTCATTTGATATTCGACCGAAGTTGAAGTTGTTTTAAACATAATTCCCTTATCTTTTTTTCTACTCCAAATATTTTTTTTCTATTCCATCTCAGGACAAATGGCGAAAAGAGCTCTGCATTTACTTCATACGTAAAAATAGGAGATGAAGAGTTGACGACATTGCAGTGAGCTTCAGGGAATACAAATGGGGGGCCCCATTTCCTAAATTCCTAAATACATCTTATTCTCGAATGGAGGACCTCTTCCACTATTTTTAATGATTAAAAATTTATTGGTTGTGGTGGTTGGTTCCGCAGAGCTGGAAAGCATCAGAGACATTTTCCATGGTAGCCTGCTTCATTTTGTGGTCATCGACCGGTTTCGGGCGTTCGCCCATCTTCAGGATGCGTTTTTCAGACAGTGTGCCAACACAGACTCGTACAGAGACTTAGTTTCACACTAACTGTGATACTAAGTCTCTGTATATACTAAGAGTTAGTGTGAAACTAAGTCTCTGTACGAGTCTGTGTTGGCACACTGTCTGAAAAACGCATCCTGAAGATGGGCGAACGCCCGAAACCGGTCGATGACCACAAAATGAAGCAGGCTACCACGGAAAATGTCTCTGATAAAAATTTATTGTTTTTGAAACTATTCCCTGGATGTACGGAAAGAGTAGTATCAATTTATAAAAAAAAAACAAAAAAAAAATCAAACTAACATAAACAATTTCATAACTTTTGTACAAAAGAAATCTTTTTTTATATAATATTTACCACATAAATAGGTAAAGTAAGGGTGTAGTAAAAGTTTTGAGAAAATATATGGAAAATGGTAGTTATGCTGAAAAAGTTTTTTATTTTTATTTTAGGAAACTTTTACAAAACAAAATGGTAGTTTTAAGAGGAAAGTAAGGGTTAGTATTTATATCTCTCCTGTGTATATAGAACAATGTCTCCTACCATGGTAGATGGTGAAGAATTAGTATTTTACCGACAAGTAGGTAGCTAGAAGTTTGGAGGTAACCTACAAAGTTACTTCATATTTCTTTGGAAAGATATATTAACTACATTGAAAGATATGACTATATTCATGTGAAGATTTACTATATATATATCTATAATATATATATACATAAACTGGTCGACTTTTTTTAATCTTGAATTTATTCTAACCTTGAAATTTTTTTTTTTTTTTTAAAAACGGTTCTTTCAGTTATAACCACTAACCATTTTATTGATGTCAGAAAAAAAAAAAAAATTCAAAAATATATTAAATAAAGAGCGTTAACTAAAGAAGTTCCATTGACTTTAAGTAGAACCCATGCATATCCGTTCGTCTATGTTTACAGTTGGTTTCCAAATATTCAATAGAGTAGTAGTGTAAGACCTCATAAAGAAATTAGGGTTCAGATAATAATAATAATAATAGTGTTTATTAAAATAAATGTACATTTTCTTTTCTTTACAAAAATAAAAAAACCACAAACACTTGAGCATGGACCATGGTCCATCTGCCAAGTTGACTCATGTTTAACTGATTGAACTAATAGCTAATTACATATTTAGATTTTTCTTTTAATATGTACAAAATTGAGCTTATAAAAACAAACGTAAGAAGAGAAAAAAACCGAAACACATACATGTTAGTGATTAGAATACAATATATCAAAATAAATTCTTATTACAAAAAGAAAGAGGAAAGCTGTTTTAACAATTAATGCAATTACAAAATTTGATAATGCCTTAATCAAAATTAAATTCTCTTATAAGAAATAATCTATATGCCCATGTCTCCCGTGTATACCTATATATGTTCTGCCAGCCATACATCCCATTTAAATAATTAACCACCTCCTCTCTAGCCAGGTAGTTCTTACCTAACCATCTTATTCTAAATTCCTGCAACACGGGACATAATCCAACAAAATGTACAACATTCTCAATATTCCCCGTATTGCACAAGGCACATTGATAGCCAGATTCAGACCTGCCAACACTATAATTAAGACTAAATAATTCACCCCTCAATTTCATAATAACATTTATAAGATCTGCAGAATTACTATTGATAATGTAATGCCTTAACCCCAAATCACTATTTAATTCTTTATATAATTTGTGAAATTTCGCATTACAAATACTGTTATGCAGTTTTTGGTTAAATTCTAAGTGAAACTAATTTAACAATTTGTCTAAACATTCTGTTTGCTCTCCATAATTTGTCACTATAATTCCATGTTTGTTGCATAAACTTAAATTAAAGAAATTAGGGTTCAGAGCGGCAATCATATAAGGGTTGATGAGCCTTTACGGTAAGCTTATGAATCAAATCCAAATCACCCGTGCACTTGCTGCAGAATGTGATGAGAAGTAGATTATACTGTCGAAATCCTGAGATAGCTAGTCGATAGTTGGATCGCGGTTAAAGGTATTTCCGGATAGTGTAAGAGGGCAATCTGAAAAAAGTCACTACTGGTAAAAAACAGTGTGTCTAAAGCTGAAGCTACGCGTGTACTATGAAATGTTATTGACGTGTAATGTATTGTAGCAGCGTGTGGCGTGAGAGGTTTTGTAAAGGGCTTGTGTGTATGTATAAGTTTTAAGAGAGAGAAGTATCAGAAATAAGAAAGTAGTCACCACTGCTAACAATAAATATATTCTATTAAAATAATAACTACAAGATATTTGCAAAGAATGTATAAACTTATTTAATATACTGTGAAACTGGCACTGATGCTAAGAGAGCGAAAAACAAGTGTTCTGCTTGAATGTCTAATACAGACTGTCTGAAAGAATGCTAACAAGTTCATGAATTCTAAAAGACAATTGTGGTCTTCTACCTGAATAGTCCCTTTTGCCAGCGAATGTTACATTTTTCTTAAATAAAATATATTTCTGGCATCTAACACAACTATGTGAAATTGAAATGGATGTTCTTGATTAATATATTGCTTGGCGTTGGTTTCAAACATTAATAGTGGTGTATGATATTAAAAACAAAGACAGATGCAGAGCGGTCATCACGTGACGTAGATGAAGCTTATGGAAAGATGTCGAATAAATATCATCGCAAGCATCACAAGTACTCATGCACGAGCTGCAGAACTGACAGTGTCTAAGGACACCGTCAGTCGCCATGTCGGCATCTCCATAGTATGAGAAAGGTAAAATGAAGATAAAGGATAGTACTGCATGAACTTACACCTCAACCGGGAAAAGGGATGCTTGCTCACTTCTCAAAAAAAAAAAAAAAAAAATGATATGTGCTCCTTCCAAAGAATAGTGTCATTTATTGAGAAGCGGATTTATTGGATTGGTGAAATCCAGTGTCAGCTGGCAATGTTTGGGTCGCGGTCAAACGGCATTTCCGTTTGGTATAAATCGAAGTTGTAACTGTGAAGGAGAAATTCATCAAGGATACGTTCTCGATGGACTTTCCATGAATTCCGACCTTTACCAACCAACAACTAGATAAAATGTACTCAAAAATGGTCCATCTTTATCCAGCTTTGGCCAATACAAATAAGTTTTGTTCCAGCAAGATGACATTCAGCCACACATGTCCCGCCAGAATAAAGAAAAAAATTAAAGAACTTGATGGTATTGAACTTCTTTTACACCTACCTCCAAACTTAGCTCCAACCGACTACCATTTATTTTCTAATAATTTTCTGAAAAAAACTTAGATGTAGATGGGAATTGGAGATCTATTAGTTAGTGTTTAAAATTCAAATTTGCACAAACTTTCTTGGTTTTGACATAGAGCGCTTCATATAGAGGCCGCTTAAATGTACAAATAAAATCCTCAGCACAATTTTTATGGCCAGCTCTCTACTAACATTCATTGTTATGTAGCAATTTTAAAGAAAATGTCTCAATTAAATTGTATTACTAAAATTAGTCGTAATTAGATTAGATTCGAGTGAGTAGATTATTAGTCGCGTGAGTGTTTCACAGGATTTTTTTTTTTCTAATATACTAACATTGCCCCTACCAACATTTGTACATTATGGGCAAAAACCCATGGATAATAAATAATTGGAAATAGGTAAATATCTTTTAATGACATGTGAATAATAAATTGTGCTTTCACATTGCATACAGCCAGAAAATCGTATTTAAATGACGTAACGGAAATAAGTATCGAAAAAAAAGTGAAAATGCTATGTATATATCGATAGAAGATAGAAAGGATGATAGACAGGTAGGTCGAGGCACTGATTTACATGTAGCGTTGTAAAAGAGAAGGGACATTGGAAGAATTGGTGTTGTTGGATGTGTGTTGTAGTGAAAAAAAGAAAAGGTTTGCCAAGGATCTAGTTGTATAAGAATTCTTTCTTGGCAGAAAGGGGATAACATTGGAATACACTCTACAATGAGAGTGGAACACAGCGCTTGAGGTAACATCAAACTGAAGAAGAAATAGGAGGGGAAAAAAACACAAGCGGCTATCTTTTCTTTTATTCATCTCCACTTGCTGGCAATCCTTGTTAAATACACCAGAGGATTTCTTTATGTCCGCAACAAAGAATTCTAAAAGGATACGCGACCGCTTATAATTCTTTTCTTATACAAATATATATATATAATATACCATTTCTATGTTTCAGAAGTTCATATTTTATGTCTGTTTTATTATATTTTTATTTTAAAGTTTCAGGCTTTACTGAAGAAAAAAAATATTCATTGTTTATGTCGTTAATATTTTTTTTTGAGGAACCGTACACACCCCGCCCCCCAAAACTTTATTAATTGAACTTTCTCAAAATAAAATAAAAAAAAAAGTTCCAATAAAAGTGATAGGACATTTTGTATTCATAGTTGGTATAACTTTTTAATGAAATCTGTCGCTGTTTTTGTGCATGAAATCGTAGAAAACTGAAATAACTTCAATAAAAACGCACTTCCTTTCAACCGATATTCTTCAAACTCAGAATTTTGATAAGAGATATTTTCCGTGATAGCTTGCTTCTTTTTGTAGTCATCGACCGCTTTCAGGCGTTCGCCCATCATCAAGATACTTTTTGTCAAACAGTGTGATAACATAGACGTACAGAGCAAATTTAGTTATTTGAAATTGTAAAACACAATTTTAGAAGAGCCTCATCAATTGAATATATCATTAATACAAACAATATTTATTTGTTTATTTATTGAAGTCTATTCGTTTTGAAAACATTACAAATTTCAGAAAACAGTAATTTCTATTTTAACATTTCATATATCTTGCTATCATTCACACAGCGACATTTTATATTATTTCTGCGCAATATTATTATTATAGCACGAATCTTATAATTTGAATTTTCCTTATATCGTATTGGATTAAAAAATCGAAATCTTATATTGCAATTAATTAAAAATAAATATTAATAGGATTGGATTTCTGGTATAATTGAAATCAAACGTAAATTGTGATAAATTATAATTGCTTAAATTTTATATAGGGTAAAGCTAGGAGAGAAGACGCAGGATTTACTTCTCTTGTTTGCCACCACGTGGCGTCATGGAAATTAGTCGAAGAGTAGAGAGAGATCAGAAGCGAACATATTGCAAAATTCTTCAGTTATTTTGTGTGTTTTTCTGTGTTCTAGGAACATTTATACGCAAGCGTGTGTTTTCATAACGTGAATTTTCATAACGCTTAGTAATTTTTTTATATCTTATATTAATTGCAATTGAAATGAAAGATTTCCAGCTGTCGTTAAAGTTGGACTCGTAGACATAGTGTTTACCAACATGTCGATCAGCCATGTTACCTTCACAGAGGAGAGGTCTCCTACCTATGGTGCGTCAAGAATCCTACCATAATAGGAGAGACGGCCAAATTTGGATTTTGTTTCTGGAATAAATGAAAATGTCTTTATTTTGAAAAATAACATTTTTGTTGTAGATAATAGTAGTTGACATACGTTTTATAAGAATTACCTCTTTAATATATCTCCTATATTTTGATATAGAGCATTACTTTGAAATGTGCGTCATCTCTCCTAGCTTTACCTATATAAATATATATATATATATATATGGAGCTTAATTTTTATGGCATATTAAATCTACGCCTAATTACATCCTAATTCGATTATTAATTTCAAGAAATGGAAAATTATTACTTCTAAATTCTTAGATACTAAAACAAGGTTTTGAGGTGGGAGGAATATTAGGGGTTACGCTGGTTACAGTTTTTTTAATCTAGCACTGCACACTACTTACCTTAACACCCTCTAGAAGAAGACAATGCAAGAATGTGTGGATTTCCCACTGCAAGTCTAACCAAACCATGTTTCGTGAATGAAGCGGAATTTGCTACTACTACGCACCAGCGACGACGTCTCCAGGTCTGCGCTCATCATCGCGACCCTCTTACTCGTCAAGACATAATAATCGTATGAAATAAGCTATATAATTAACAACATCGCAAATTTAAAAAAAAGTACAACATTAATTAACACATAGGTTATTAACTACCTTTGTCATTGATGGAAGAATATAGGCACGACACTACAGCGCCACCTATATTCAGGGCTAGTTACTTCGGCAGGTGTAGTATGGTAGGAAAACACAGATTAGGTATATTTACTAGTGTTTCTCCCGGAGAAAGTTCAACAGTTCCTCAAGAATTGCAAATCAAGTGTTCCAAATGGCAACAAGTATAGTTGCTCTATATTAGCCAGCCTCTAGTGTAACTTTCAAGTCCGGCAAACTGATATGTATCAACTTCACTTTCATGAGTAAATCATAATATTAAGTTTACTTCAAGAAAATCCACTTCTAGGTAAGTACTGGTTTTTCCAACACCTCTTCACCCGTTTAATTTGTGTATGTGTGATGGATACAAGAAATTATATCTATTTTAATTGAAGAAAATTATGAGAAAAATGCGAGCTTGTTGGCAAAAGGGTAACCCAGGTAGAAGAAGTACAGTTACAGGAAGAGTTCATGAACCTTGTTAGCATTGTCTACCCCTTCTTCTCACAGGGGAAGATTTGAACAAACAATTAGAAGACATTCTTTGAAGAGAGTCTGAAACAGACATTCAAGCAGAACACTTGTTTTTTGCTCTCTTAGAATCAGTGCCAGATATAAGTTAAAACAAGAGTTTATTCCAACTAATTTCAGTATACTTATAAGCATATTATTGTGATATTGTAAATATTAAATTCTTTTAAAGAATAATATATTTATTTCAAAACAGTGGTGCCCTCTTGATTGTTACTAATACTTCTCTCTTGAACATATATACTTACAAGCCCCCTTTACAGAACCGCTCACGCCACAAGTTACCACTACACTACAACACATCACACCAATAACATTTCACATGCCTTCCGAGAGGCAGATACCTTCCTTACTTAATTATCTTACTGTTTAATGTACTGTTTAATATTCGCCAACGTGAAGATTTCTAATATTTATCAACTTAATAACATTAAAACTGCTATGTAAATAATATATTTTCATATACAAATGCCAAAAAAAATGCATTGGTTGTTGTTACCTTGGTATAATAGCTGCTATAGGGTCTAGCGTAGCTGGAGGAAAACCTCATCTCAGAATAGTAACAAGTGGTGCTTTGTAACGTAAAAAAAAAAATGACAATAGTAAATTATTTATTAAATATCTTAGGATCAAATAAAAGTCAAAGCAAATAAATAAAAAGTAAAAAAGATGTCTGAGTCTGAGATCGGTAAAAGAGAAGAGATTTGGCTTAGTAAATAGAGACTGTTTGCCTTGAGTAAATAAAGGTTGAGAAAATGGACAATACAATGCAGGAAGAAGATAAAAGTCTTGGGGGGGGGGAAGGGGGATCATGCCAGTTTGTTACAGCCACAGAAAATATGCCAATATTAAAGAAAAGTCTGATGTGCAACGACTTACTTTTCCTCATTTAATATAAATATAAAATTGAAAAAATTTTTCTTAAAAATTGGAATATATTCAAAGTTTAATTATTGTCCTAGAAAAAATAAATGATGTTGAAAGAGCACATGTTACCCTAAAATAGCAGGTAATGCTAGAATGTGATTACACAGATATTAATCTCCAATAACACAAAAACTAACGTGACGAACGCCCCGGGACTTCTACTCTAAAAAGGCATTTTCTATGTAGATACGAAGTTTTTCTTAAAAAAATAAAAAATCATTTGAGCCGTTTTTGAGAAAACCGCGTAAAAATGAAGGAAGAAAAGCGGTAAAAAAAAAAAAAAAAATCGCACCAAGAAAGTACCTAGTTTGACCTTTATGCGATTTTTTACTTTAGCTATATTTCATTCACATTCACATAATATACAGAAACTATTCGCTAAAAACATTTGTTTTAGATCTCAGGGTGTCAATTTGACACGGTCTCAGTAAGAGAAACTAAAAATCTATGATTAAATGAAACAACTAACACAAATGTCAATTTTATACACACACACACACACACACACACACACACCTTTTTCTAATAGCAATATGATCTGCTAAGCTCTGTAATAAGATTTTAATAGTCTCCTTATGATGTGAAAAATGAATATATTTAAAGTCAAACAACACGATCCTTATTAAACATTTTTACTTTATTTTCTTATTAAATTATTCTGTAATTATCCCCTAGAAAAAAAAAAAAAATGATAAAATATTTAATAATGTAAAAACTACTACATCCTCCCTTTATTACAAACATTAACAAAATTTGATTACATCAGAAAACAAAAGTATTTGAAATTTTATTACTTTCTCTTACTCCCTATGTAACAGCAACTAAAAAGAGAGAGAAGACAACCAAACAGAGTAGAGAGAAGACAACCACAGAGAGTAGAGAGAAAAGCAACGAACCCAACCACTCTCTCAAACTGGAGTGGGAGAAACTGTATAAATACTATAAATACAGCGACGGACAGTCCATAGAAATACAGTTCCAAATACAGTTCTACATACAGTTCAAGACAGTTCAATACAGCCAATCACTACGTGTCATTATCCATTTTCCACTCTACCATACAGTATCATAACAAGTGTAAAGTCCAGGCAAAATGTGGCTCATTAATATTATTATACATAGTTAACCAGTTTTAAACCCAGTCTTCTTATTTCATCAACCAGATCCAAATTCTCTCCACCTAACACATCCATTATATACCCTAGTAAGAGGAAGTATTATAATTGTGTCAAATTTTCGATATCGAATTTTCACCTTAAATATCCGTTTTGAGGTCCCCTGAGTCCAAAAAAGTGGTTTTTAGCAAGTGGTCTGAGTGTGTGAACAGCATAGCTCAAAAAACAAAAAATTGTAGAAAGTTCAAACTTGATTTTCCGTTTAGGTATCATCATGGGATCCGACGTAGATTATCTGTCAAAATTTCTCAATCGGAAGTACCACTTTACTAGTTGAGTTTTCACTTTTAAAATGGCTCCGACGATTTTCTTCAAACTTGTTTTCCTTTAAAGTGCTGTTTCAGTTTACTATAGAATTCTGTCATCTAAAAAATATTAATTAGAAAATATTAATTAATTGCGTTGTTGAAATTCCAAGTTTGAAAAAAATCGGATGACCGGAAGGGCGTTTTGACTGAAAAGTATTATTCAGTTTTCTGCGATTTTATTTAAAACGGCTCCACTGAATTTCTTTAAACTTGGAATATCAACTACACATACAAGGATCTACAATTTTTATTTGAAACATTTCTCCGGGAAAATGCATTTATGGGAACTTTTGGGGAAGGGCGGGGTTAGGTTTTTTTCTAAAGTGCTATTTCAGTTTATTCATTACAATTCTATCATCTAAATAATATTAATTAGAATTAAATATGTTGCTGAAATTCCAAGTTTAAAGAAAACCAGAAGACCGGAAGGGCATTTTGACTGAACAGTTTTTTCAGTTTTTTTGCTTTTCTCCATAAAAACCCAGACGAATTTCATTAAATTTGCTACACAACCTATAAAGTTTGTTGTCAATTATAATTTTGAAAACTGGAGTAAGAGAATGTTGT
Source organism: Triatoma infestans (assembly GCA_011037195.1). Taxonomy (NCBI): domain Eukaryota; kingdom Metazoa; phylum Arthropoda; class Insecta; order Hemiptera; family Reduviidae; genus Triatoma; species Triatoma infestans. The sequence continues at coordinate 19,047 of JAAEAF010010202.1, forward strand.
GTGAGTGTTTCATACGAGATTTTTTTTATAATATGCAAGAATTATAATTTGTAGTTATTTTAATATTATTATAAATATAAAAAGTGAAAAATAGTGAACAAATCTTTGATCTTATTCAAGGTCTTAAATAATATTAATTATGCAGCTAAAGCTGTCCGGCTAAACTGCTGTTAGTTTAATTAATTCAAACTTAAATGAGAAATGTTTCTATTAATATATTTAATTAATAACAACTAACAGTATGAATTCATAATATTCAAAAATACTAATCCTATACTGTAATTTATACCAAACTAAATTTTATAATACGATATCATTGTAATTATGAAAAGAAATGTCAAGGCAAAATAGATATAGGAGACACAATAAAAATAGAAATGACAGAAAAGAAATGAAATTATAATTATAACAAAAAGGAAAACGATCTTTTTGCCCGAAACGAATGCCGACCTTCACAGATCGGTTAATACACAGTAGCGAATGGAATTAATACGAAAGATTACTTCTTGATAACTCATCCATTGATTTCACAAGCTCCATTATTGGTGTATCAGCATCTTTCATTTTTCTCGAACATGATTGATTGGGAGATCTAGGGATCTGGCTGTAAGTAGGAAAGATTTCAAATATGAAGATGAACCAGAAGGGTTGCATTAACTAGATGCATATTATGGTTTGCAGTATTATCTGTTAAGATTCAAGTGATAGTATGGAACAGCCTATTTTCTTTAAACTTGGACATACATACAAAGAGCTACAACTTTTATTTGAAACATTTCTCCGGGAAAATGCAGTGAAGGGCACTTTTGGGGGAGGGGGTGGGGTTAGGTTTCTATCTAAAGTGCTATTTCAGTTTATTAGACAATTCTGTCATCTAAATAATGTTAATTAGAATTAAATATGTTGTTGAAATTCGAGTTTGAAAAAAATCGGATAACCGGAAGTGCGTTTACTTTACCACTTTACTAAATGATACCACTTTACCATGGGATCTGACAGTACGTTATGTCAAAATTCATCAACCGGAAGTACCACTTTACTAGTTGGATTTTTTACTTTTTCGCAATTTTCTCAAAAATGGCATCGACGATTTTCTTGAAACTTCGTTTATAAACTAAACTTACTAAGTTCTACAACTTTTATTTAAAACATTTCTCTGGGAAAATCCATTTAAGGGCACTTTTATGGGAGGGGTGGGGTTATGTTTTTCTCTAAAGTGCTATCACTGTTGATTATACAATTCTATGATCCAAACAAAATTAATTAGAAATAAATAGATGGCCAAAAATTCCAAATTTTAAGAAATTTAGTAAACCGGAAGTGCGCTTTTACTGAACAGTTTTTTCAGTTTTCGACGAATTTCATTAAATCTGGTACACAAACTATAAAATTTGTCAATTATAATATTGAGAACTATCTCAACTATCTTATAATATCTCAACTATCTCTTAAGAGAAAGTTGTGTGAGTGTTTCATACCAGATTTTTTTTTTTTTTTTAGTTTTCTGTGGTTTTCCTGAAAACAACAATTTTCTTCAAATTAGTATACAAGATAAACATATACTATCTTTTCACTATTATTTGAATAATTTTTCTGGTAAAATTGATTTTAGTGGGGATTCTAGGGAATAACAAAATCACGTTTCCATATATATAATATAATAGGTATTTCAAAATAACGTCGATTCTAATAACTGAAGCACCGGTGGCACACAAGTGTATAAATTTACGAGGAGATTTTGTAAAGAAATTAAATGAATTTATGTCATTATTTTGTTTTGACCTTGTTAGTTTGGAAACTTATCATCCTTATCATCTTTGTACATGTATGGAAATAAGATTTGCGAATGTGAAGATGAACCTGAAGGATTGCATTAACTATGGTTTCTAGTATCATCTGTAAAGATACAAGTGACAGGATTTAGATGGAGAAGAAGTCAACAGTGTAGAAAGTGTAGTGGGGAGTTTCAGGGGTTTATAATAATTAATAACTAAAGTTCTGACTGGTGCACTATAAATAATATATATATACTCATAATTCTAAGAACTTGACTTAATTAAGGGATTAAGAGTCGGGGAGAGAAAACTAAATGAGAGACAAACTGAGAGACAAAATTAATGGTGTGTAGACTGGATGTTTGTTGTCGGCTGGTTAGCATGGAAGGTGTCTTCGCTCTTAAAGATGATGATAGAATGGGGCATTCCATTGTCCTTTCCTCCTGGCCGTGTAGGTCCCGGCTCTAGAATAGGCCTACGGTATGCCCTGCCTGTCGTAGGAGGCGACTAAAAGGGTGACCCTGCACAGGAACTGACGTATTTTAATAAAACATGCTCTAATCCAACGTGCGGATATTAAAAAAATCTAGAAGTATTTTCAGAACTGCATACTTCTAGAAACAGATTCGGGGGATCCAATCTCACAGCCGAGAAAGGATACCCCCTTGGCGTTGATCTGTGGCGCCTCCATCGCCCACCCTTCGGGGTGCAATCAGCCTCTGGCTTCCCTCCCCCAACCTATCCTGATCCTTTCCCCTTGCAGGGTTGCCTGTAAGTATCCTGGGTTACTAACACCCCTGTTCTTCAGGCAATGGACAGGAATTAGTAGATGGACTGGCACATCAGTCACGCTAGCTCGTTAGAGTTGAAACACTGAACTACGGGCGCAAGCTACTATCCGAGCCAATTGCTAGCAATTGAGGTAGGATTCTTAGTGGTCGTGGTTTAAACAGCAGCTCCAAGGCTGCGGTCATGAGTTGAGCGGGAGGAGACTCACTATATAAAATGGAACCCCGGAAACAGCCCGTAAGTTGTTAGCGCGTTTGCTGGGTGTGCGCGGTTCACCAGAGCCTGTTAGAGTTTGCCTTCTCTAGCTTCTGGGAGTGAAGTGTGACCCTTATGTGATCACTTTGCGCGCTGGTTGAGCGTATCTCAACCTGCCCTTAAATGGGTCAAGCGGGGGCGCATCTCTGCCCGTGGGAGGCCTTGCACCATAGCCAACTACTGGTGGTGACAGCCTTCTCTTGTTAAACGATCCCGTTGCTTGCAACGGAGGACCGGTAAACCCAAATGGGTAGGTACGGTCTTAAAAGATCCCCTAAAGTCTAGAAGGATACAGGGTTGTCGGGGAAGAATGTCCTTTCCTCCTTCAATATAGCCACCTGTGGAGGGGGAAGCAGGACGATACTTCATCCCTAACCCTTGGTTCGCATCGTTTGAAGATACGACCTAGGCGTTCCAGGTGTAGTGGAAGAAGGCAATGAAAGAAAATAAGAATTTTGAAAATAATTTAGCAAAATAATTTTGTGAATTTTAGCTAGTTCAAACAGTGTATTTTAGTGAAGGGGAAAGAGCCTGGTACTATAATTTAGGTCAATGGTACTGAAGAGACAAAGGGAGAAGTAACAGTTAGGATAAGACAATACACTCCTTCCAGACATATCAGCATCATTTGAAAAGATTTGAGCTAACAAGAGAAGGCATTCTTTCAGGACAGTCTACATTCTGCTTTCAAACAAGAACAGTCTGAAACAGACACCGAACCAGTACACTTGTCTTTCACTCTCTTAGCATCAGTGCCAGTTATAAGTTGAAACATAAGAGTTTTGCACTTAATCTATATAAATAATTGATTTATAAACATAATTACTGTTATTGAAAAACATTTAAATTTATTTAAAGATAATATATTTAATTTAATCTACCAGTGTTTTCTTGATTATTTCTTAATAATTCTATCTCTATCTCAAACATACACACAAGCCCTTTACTAAACCGCTCACGCCACAAGCTACTACTAGTACTACTACAACACATCTCATCACACCAATCACATTTCACAGATTGTTCTTGTTTAAAAGCAGAATGCAGAATATTCTGAAAGAATGCCTTCTCTTGTTAGCTCAAATCTTTTCAAATGATGCTGATATGTCTGGAAGGAGTGTATTGTCTTATCCTAACTGTTACTTCTCCCTTTGTCTCTTCAGTACCATTGACCTAAATTATAGTACCAGGCTCTTTCCCCTTCACTAAAATACACTGTTTGAACTAGCTAAAATTCACAAAATTATTTTGCTAAACTATTTTCAAAATTCTTATTTTCTTTCATTTCCTTCTTTCAGTACACAGGGAACTAATATGACGTGCGATATGCCTATGATATGCCATCACTAAAGCATATAATATGTTAGTATATATTTTCCTGCGGGATTCCGGCAAGGATCGGATGTGTAAAAGTAATGGTGTGTTGAAAAAAATACCAAACTGAAGAAAATCGGCTGCGATTCTACACAAAAGGAATTTTCCATTTTTACACTATTTTTTTTAAATTTTCCTTGGTCCCATAGTACACGCCTATTAATCCATTACTTTTTATTGGAAAACGCTTTTCTGTAAAATTGCTTCTCTCAACATTGCCAGAATTTTATGTATCTTCTTTAATTGCTTGGTGGTGATTAAACTAAATAAAAACGTAAGAATTTTGACATTTAAGAAAATGTGTCTCATATAAACTATGAGATGTGTCTCATGGTGAACTATGAGATTTACAATAATAAGTCATTTTATGTATTTATACACCAGGACTATTGCATTGATATATTATTAATTCTATGCATGTTATAATACAAAATGGTAATGTTTTGAAGAGAATGTTACCAGAATAATGTGAATACGTATGTAGTTTAGCAGCAGCAAACTACACTGGGATAATCTGATCAACCGATTTCCATATGTCCAATGGTGGACACTATCATTATTATGCGCCTCTAAATAAACCGATTATCGGTCCACTAATGTTCATAGTTCAATGATTTTCCTAAATCACTAATTCCTATCTAATCCATTTTTATCATTGAAACATGATATCATTTCACTTAGTATTATCTATATTATTGAGAAAAGTTAAATTAACAAGGTAAATCGGGATGCATAACGTCTAGTGCGATCATCTAATATTGGATTTTTTTGTCTGAACTAAACAACCGTTTTATAAAAGTTAAGATGCGCTGTTTCAACAGTACTGAGATAACATAGACTCCACATTTCTGGGGCTATTTATTATAATTACGTCGTTTAGTCTAATTCTGTTGAACCATGAATTAATTTTTTTTTTTTTTTACAAGTATCTATTACGGCACCAACTTATATATGAGCAATATAAAAGTATATTTGCTAACTGCCTCCCTCTTCAAGATAAATGTACGGTACTGAGTCGTAAAGCCCGCCTGAAAAAAATAGGCGTTACTTTACTTACTTACTTTCACAAGAATTGGCAGATCACCCTGGAGCTACGAAATGATTAAAATATTTAAATATATTTACTAAAAAAAAAAAAATTTAATGGATTTCTGGCAGCACATCTTACTTGCAACAAAAAATAACTGGCAAGCCGCCCAACCTCAACGTCATTCGCCACGTCACATGAGACGTAACGCATCCCTCCACTATAAGCTAGGTGAAATCAAGATCTGTCTACTTCAACCCCAAAAGGAGACCTAGAAGTAGGGGAAGTTTTCTACAAGCATAAGGAAGAAGGACTAAAGCTACCCTCTAACAGGCAGCCTACATTCTATCGATTCTCACATTCAGTTTTGTATACACAATCTTGGAGAAATCATCACCATCACCAACACTCTACCATTTATACTCACGCTACCTCCACTCTCTATACCAGTGTAAACTCTTTGCAGAATTCTTAGTTAATATATTCAATGCTCCAGTCAGTGTACTTTACTCGTCTACAATTTTTTTTCTGTCCAACGCTAAAAAAAAACTCTACTATTAAATATATAACGAAAACCAGATATAGCCTGTTTTTCAGAATTTAGAACCAATAGTTGAATCATACATTAAAGTTACTTACAATGAACTTTTAATATTAAACTATTGAATTATAATTATTTACATAATTATAATTTATTTATATTATAATTATAATTTATATTATTTTTATAATTATAAACAATTTATTGTTCTTCTTCATTTATTTTCTTATTTTTTAGTTTATTACAGCACTTGTACAATTTAACGGTAAACATAACCCTTTAATTTATACTACACTTCTTTCAATCAACCCTTTTTTTTAATCTTTTTACTAACCGTTGGTTTATTTACCATTGTCCTCAGTTATGAATTTAAACATTTAAACAAACATATCTGGTCTGGTGACATACTTTTCTAAACTTGTTCCTTTTTAAAAACATTTTTCATCTTTCATATTTTATTTTCACATTGGTTTGTTTAAACAACAGTTACACAAACATAAAATACTAAATTAATTCTGTTTTTTCTAACATTCTCTTACTCTTGTAAAAGGAAGTATTGCGATCATGTCGAACTTTCGAAACTGAGTTTTACCAAATACATGTCTGATGTACCCTGAATGTTTTCTAGGAATCGTGTGTGTGTGTGTGTCTGCCACAACGATAGCATACGAAGGTTTCAAGCAAAATCCATCAACCAGAATTACGACATTATTGATTGTGTTTGCAGTTTTTCTCGACCGGAACCAACAATTTTCTTTAACTTTGTATACTATCTACACATATAAATACCTATCAATTTTATTTGACACATTTCCCCCGAGGAAAATTGATTTTTTTGTGAGGGTTCTGCAGGAACAGTAGCCATTATGCTTTCTTCAAAAAAATCTGGTGTGAAACATTCACACAACTTTCTCTTACTCCAGTTCTCAAAATTGTAATTGACAAATTTTATAGTTTGTGCAAGAAATTTAACGAAATTCGTCGAAAGCTGAAAAAACTGTTCAGTAAAAGCGCACTTCCGGCTTACTAATTTTCTTAAAACTTGGAATTTTGACCATCTATTTATTTCTCATTAATTTTGTTTGGATGAAAGAATTGCAATAATCAACTGTGATATCACTTTTGAGGAAGCTGCAACCCCACTCCTCCCCCAAAAGTGCCCTTAAATGAATTGTCCCAGAGATATGTTTTGATTAAAAGTTTATTTGCATTTTTAGTTTATATACGAAGTTTCAAGAAAATGGTCGAAGCTATTTATGAGAAAATCGCAAAAACGTAAAAAAAAATAACTAGTAAAGTGGTAATTTTGGTTGAGGAATTTTGACAGATAACGCATCGTCAGATCCCATGGTGATACCTAAACGTAATATCAAGTTTCAAGTTTCTGCGGTTTTTCGTTTTTGAGCTATGCTGTTCACATACATATACACGCGCGCGTACACACACACACACACACAGACCATTTGCTAAAAACCACTCAGGGGACTTCAAAACGGATATTTCTGGTGAAAACTCGATATCGAACATTTGACACGATTAAGAGAAAGTAAAAATACCTCTTAATATAATTCATGGTTGTATGATCTATATAATAATATAACACTTTTAGAAGCACTGGTAGAATTATGAATATGAAGAAAATAAGTTAAGTACGAATTTGGAATGTTTTTGAATTTTTTTGGATTTATTTCTAAAACTACTATAATGACTTTTTAAACTTGGGATGCTAACTGCTCATATATGATTTTTATCACTTATATTTGCAGCATTTTTCCGAAAAAAATAGATTTTACGTATTTTGCCCATTATTTCGGATAATAACCAAATTTCATCTTTGAATCCCAATTCCACATCTATTCCGAAATATATATCCTTTTCTTATATAAGAAACTTATCAGAATAAATATCCAAAGTCCTCAGGCCATATAACATTATCCTAGCATATAAAACAACCAATACAATACACAAACTTTTCACTAAATTAAAAGATCCTACCCCAACAGAACACAATCAAATTATTATTTATAAAATAAATTGCCAGCAATGTTCAGCCACTTATATTGGTCAAAGGAAACAATATTTAAAGAACAGATTATACCAACACGACTATGACTGTAGAAAAAACAAACCTAACTCTGAAAACATAACAGCACCATACAGAAAACAGACACGATTTGGATTTTTCTAACACCAATATTTTGGCAACTGAACATAATAGGAAAAAACTTTTTAGAAATGCTATAAATAAAAAAACAAAAAATTCTATTAATTACACGACAGATACCAACAATCTCTCTTCAATTTATCATAACCTCATTTCTTAACCCCTGGCCTTGTTTTTTAAATAGACCCCTCTCTCCACTAGTCCCGCTATAACTATACCTGCCCGCTGTTCACTAGGGTTCATTTGTTCACTATTCTCTGTGGTGTTCTCAACTTTTTATTTTCCAAATTTATACATGTTTTTAAATTTATTATGTTTTGAAGGTTAACAGTCTTTTTTTAAACCAAAAAATGTATAAATTAATCAATAATTTTATTTTTTATTATTTTCTGATTTTGTTTCTTGATTTTGTCTTTCAAAAAAAAAAACCCTGTTTATTTGTATGATGTAGACCTTGAAACAGACAATATATTTATCGAAACGGCAAGAATTTAAGTTTTCTTATTTTTTTTAAAAAAAGATCGAATCTCACTATCCTTTTCCTTCATATAAGAACGGTCGAGAAGAATCTACCATTTTATGTAATGCTATGGCATTTGTGATGTTTTATTTCAAGTGGTAAGGAGTTGTGTATAGTTTCGGCGTTATATTCTGGATTATAGTGTAAACACATCGAATTTCTCCGTGTTTTCCTTGCTAACCAATAACTCGTATATTTCACTTATAGTAAGGAATGAAAATTTCTAAGATTAATGAGAATTTGTCAATGTTATAATTGTATTAACGACAGTAAGAGAAACTTATATGTGTGTTTGTGTTGTGTGTTTTATAGATTTTTTTTGGAGGAAAACATGGAATCAAGTTACACATCATTTTATTATGAACCCTACGAGCTACTATTACTTGGAAATAAATAGTAGTAATAACAGGAGGAGAGGACGGGACCTAAAGGATTAAATAGAGCTAGTTAAACAGTATATATGAATTATTTATATTAATACATTTAATGCCGGCCATAAAACTAACAAAATCAGAAGACATCTGTACGGAAAGAAAAGAATATTCAAACTGGAATTGGAGCTGGTAAAACGGATTATAATATTTGGCTAACATTTGATAAATCTGATGAAGAACTGGAAGAATGATAAATATTGTATTCAGAGATTTGAATATAAATAGATGATTTTGTATTAGAAAGAAGAATTTATAAACAAAACACGTATTACAGCTTTATTTGTCCCATCTACTAGTACGAGACCAGTTTAAGCCCTTATATAAGACATTTCACTCCACGAGAGAAAGATGATATGGAAGGGAATTGGACAAGCATATTATTTATAAAAATAATAAAGTAGGTATATTAATTTAAAGAAATAATTTAAAGCCGGCTTCAGATGCGTAAACACTTTTTGCAGTCGTCAGTTAGATAATAATATATACTTGTTGGAAAAGACATTTTAATAGCTAAATATCTAATGTTAAATGTGCCTATGATTGAAAAAACCCCTCAAAATGACGCCATGTATTTAAATCTTATTCATATTCAAGCATTTAAACTTAAATGCCACCATAAATACCGTGTTAAATACAATTAAAACTAGGATTGAATAGGTACATTGGTCTGCAATGCTGGATAAAATACCAGATAAAACTAGGATATAAAACTCACCACTTTGAAATGAAACAAACTTTTATTTAGAAACAAACAGTAACGTCCTCAAGAACAACTGCACAAAAAAAAAAAATTAAATGTCTAGCTCTAGCAATAATGCATACTTTAAGTCTCCTTGGCCAATCATTGATCGAATTATGAGGGTTATTCAATAAGTAACGAGACAAATCGCTGTAACTCAGGAACGGTTTGTTTAATCAATACAATAGTTTCAGTGCATCTAGTTGGCATCCTTGTACTTAGTTTCTCACAAGCTGTTCGAGAGTACTTGTTAAGCATAACCTGCAATATATTCAGTTAACAATGGCGAGTCCGCTCGAGTATTGCACCTCGGAAGAAAAACGCTCAGTGATTAGATTTTTAGTTCAGGCGATATCAAAGGTAGTGAAATCCACGAAAGAATGTTGAAAGTGTATGGGAATAATTGTTTGAACGTTTCGAATGTATACAAATGGGTAGAATAGTTTAAAAGTGACGAACAGCGAAGTGGATGACAGGTTGAAGTTGCCACTTCCTCCCTCGAATCTCGCATTAACGCGTTAATTCAGGACAACAGGCGTATTAATGGTGGACTGATAGCTGAAGAAGTGCACGCGAGTGTTGGAACTGTCCATAACATTATTCAGAATAAGCTGAAGTACAAGAAAATTTGTGCGAGGTGGGTTCCAAGACAACTTACCGACGCCCACAAAGAAACCAGGTTTCGAATCAGTCAACAGTTGAAAGATGTTTAATTGAAAAATAATTTTTTGGTAGAATTGTAACATGTGATGAAACATGGATACATCATTTTGAGCCGGAGTCTAAGCGCGAAAGCCTTGAGTGGAAACATACGGGTTCTCTTACTCGAAAGAAATTCAAGACTCAGCCGTCTGCAGATAAAGTCATGCTTACAGTATTCTGGGATTCGCAGGGGCCTATTTATTGTGACTATCTCGATCAACGAACCATCAACAGCCAGTATTAGAGCGGTATGCTCACAAACAAAGTAAAGCCTGACATTCGAACGAAATGTCGTGGTCTCTTTGCTAAAGGCGTGATTTTGCTTCATGACAACGCGCGCCCACACACGGCACGGTTAGCTCAAGAAACACTTCAAAAAGTGGAGTGAGATATCCTTCCACATTCCCCCTATAGCCCCGACCTCGCCCCATCGGACTTTTATTTGTTTGGACCCCTTAAAGAGTCTCTATGTGGCGCAAAAGTAGCTTCGAGACCAACCCAAAGAAAATTTATGCCATAGGCATACACAAATTAGAAGAACGATGGGACAAGTGTATAAATGTTGCTAGGAACTATGTTCCAAAGTAACCAAAGTAAGGACAAAGTAGCCAAAGTTTTGTATTGATTAAATAAATAGTTTTTGAGCCACAGCGATTTGTCTCGTTACTTATTGAATGATCCTCGTATATAGAATTTCCAGTGGAAAATTGCGAGCTAAAGTCTCTTTTAAACTCTTCAGACTGGAATGTCTTCTGTGACAGCCATTCTCTCAAGATGTGACCATTAAGGTCTGGACTCTCTGAGGACGACTCTGCCATAAACTCAGGAATATCTAAGACTTTGCCACTCGGGTGGACCTCGCCTTGTAGGCAAATGCTGTCTGTACTCAATGATTATTTGAAGAAAAGGCTTTGATTCAGAGATTTTTAACAACGTGTTCTAAAATATTCTCTCGATAAATGCTTGGCGGTAATTCTCAACACCTTTTTCACAAAATTGAATTTCTGTTGTCGCCTGATAATTCAATCCCCACCAGACCATAACGGAACTCGGATGCTGCCCTCTATCAACTCAATTAATCACTTCCTGTACTTCTCTTCCCATCATTTTGGCGGTTAAAATTTTCCTTTGTATTGAAAATTTTTTCATCAGTAAACAAAATTTTTATGTGAAGCCTGTGTGCTTAGCACTGCTAAAAAACATTGGATTTGCTCTGTCTAATTTGTTTTAGAGTAGGTAGAAGTGTGTCTGACCTATGATTCTCCAATCAGCAGTGGAGGGGGCCCACTGCTATTATCTAATCTCCTAATCAGCCATTATCTAATCTCCTCTGTCAACAACAGCCAAAAAAAACACAAAACATAAAAATAAATTTAACGATTTACATTTAATTTAAGCCTATTTGTTTCTGCGATGTTTATGACACAGAATGAACGCTACATAGCTAGCTAGTGGGGCAGTAATTCTGTTGCGCTCTCAGCTTTGTCTTTCAAGGGTGTTATGAATAGATTCTTGACTAATAATCTGTATTAAATACTTTCTAAAGATCACTCAATCAACAGTTCTTCTTCAAGTGAGTCTACAGAAACATTTCGTTTTAGTGAACTCTCTACACGAACTTGGTGAATTTGCTCTGACGATGGATGAAAATCCGAAACCCTTCAGGAACAAAACCAATGCGCATGCTACGACGGATAAAATACCGAATGTTATCCAGCATTGCGGACCCACCTACATTTACAATAAACATATATGTATAGTTTAAAGTCATTTCTCTGATCGAATTAATTGCAAACCTTACCCTGTTGATGGATGAAAATCCGAAACCGATGAGAACCTACAAAATGAAGCATGCTATGACGGATAAAATATAATTATTATTAATATAAAATAGTTAGGTTTGATAATTCAAGCAAAATGTTTTTTTGGCTGGGGCTAAAGAAACAAACTTGTAAAGTTTTTTTCTATCAATGTTTCGGACCTGTCCTTCCTCCCCCGACCACTCTCCTTGACAGTTTCTAAGGAAGCACCACACCAAAGTTGTCCGAAACGTCGATAGAATAAACTTTAAAAGTTAAAAAGTTTTTTTTACTTTGGCCACAGCCAATCAATCAATATTTTGCTTAATTTATAATCAATGTTATTCACAATTTCTTCCAAAGTCTCACACATATTTTACTAAACCATGCGTTGTGGCTGGCTCTAAACCCGCACAATTTTTGACAATTATTATAATCCAATTTTACAAATATCTGTTACAATTTTTGAATCTATAATCCAATCAAAGCAAGAATCATTTGTCAGAATATGTGGATGTGTCCGCAATGCTGGGCTGGATAACATCTGGTACTTAATCCATCGTAGCAGGTATATATTTATATTGTTTCTGACCAGTTTCGGATTTTCATCCATCGTCAGAGCAAATTCACCAAGTTCGTGTAGAGAGTTCCTTTTAATGCAATGTTTCTGTTACGAACTCTCTACACGAACTTAATAAATTTGCTCTGACAATGGATGAAATCCGAAAAGCGGTCCATTAATAAAAGGAATATGCATGCAAAGACGGATAAAATACCAAAGAATCTTTTATTGCAGAATGGTAGTAAAATGTTAAAGGAACCCAGAATTATGCAAGTTGGTAAATCTAAATAATTTAGTGTTCGATTTTTTTAAATAAAGGAATTAGCTTTACCTCTATTTTCCAAAGTTTAAATATAAAAACTGCATTTTTTAAATTACGTAAGTTTCATTTCTGTTTAATCAAATTTCCATATATGAAATTTTCTAACCACATCGCTGTAAGTATTTTCATCAGTGTGAACGCTTTATTAAAAAAGTTGAACTGGTACATTTTTATTTTATCATTTTTCTTATTTAGTCGATTCCTTTATCTTTTTTTTTTTTTTTCTTCACTTTGATAGAATAAGTTAGAAACACTTCAATCAGGTGATTGCGTCATAGGGTTTTCAAAGGCATTACGATGAAAAAAAATAAAGCTGTCTTTGAGCGGAAATAGAGTTTTCTTTTGCCACAATATATATATATAGTGGCACAAAACTGTGTAGTGAGCAGTGATAAGAGTAACAGCGGAAGAAAAAAAAAAAAGAGTTTACGAGAAAATGGCCCCTCTTTTGACGAGGTGAATAGGTGTACGTATGTATGTTGGTGTATCTAGTGAAGAGTACTAGAACAGCTAAATGAACTGGAGCTCTCCAATTGCAGTGTGTGTGTGTGTGTGTATGGAGTGTAGTTAGAGTATAGACCCCTGTTTTCTGGATTTACTGTCCTCTCTTATGAACTCATACTTCTCTAAGCTCTCTTTATAGGGTAAACCTCTTTCGTATCCTGTAAGCTCCAAATGAAAATCTTTTTTTTTCTTCTTCTTCTGTTATTATTTTTATTATTCCTTCTTCTTTATTAAAAGACTAAACTTACTTGATGTCATATTTTTTTTCCTGATACAATACTTATTAATTCTCACTTATGGTGCAACGGAGAAATCAAAAAGCTTTATCTTCTTCCTTGATAGAAATAATGGCACCCAAACGATATATCAAGTTTGAGCTATCTACGACTTTTCTTTTTGTGATTAAAACACACACGCACAAACAGCTCATTCATTAAAAACATTTTTTCCTTATTCTGGGGGCTTCAATACGTGTATTTCTAATAAAAATGCTATTCTGAGAAAATCGCATTTAAAAGAGAAATATTTTATACACTTAAAGAAGAACTTTCGATTGATTGATCATTGAAATGAACTCTCTACACGAACTTGGGGGGAGAATTTGTTTTAACGATGGCCGAATTTGTTTTAATTTGAAAATCCGAAACCGGTCAGGGAACAAAACCAATATGCATGCTACGAAGGATAAAATACACGATATATATGTTTATATTATAAAAGACACTGGTTGAACCACGTTGGATTAGCAAAAAAAAAAAAAAATTGTCGTCGACGTTTCTGTAAATTCATTGCCTTCTTCAGGGTGAAAATTTTTTTCCCCTTGAAATTCTTAAAAACTAGTTTTATTTGTGATATATCATCACTAAGTAAGTATTGAATCGCTTCATAAACATTTAAGATTATCTTGTTTTTACTAATTCATGTGGCAGTTTCTATTGAAATACAATTTGGAATTATAAATATATATATTGATTGAGTACTGATCTCAGCATTTAATACATTATATTTTGTGTTTATCTCTGATCAATTAAATGATATTAGTTTCTATTCTAACAGTGTGTTCTACTTCATTTGCTTATTTCTTAAGGTATTATGTTTTTCTGAAGGATTTAAACAGTTTTCCTATTTTTACTTCCTCTTACTCCTAGTAAGAGGAAGTACTGTAATCCTGTCAAATTTTCGATATCGAGTTTTCACCGGAAATATCCGTTTTGAGGTCCCCTGAGTCCAAAAAAATGATTTTTAGCCAATGGGGTGTGTGCGTGTGTGTATGTGTGAACAGCATAGCTCAAAAACGAAAGTTGAAACTTGATATTCCGTTTAGGTATCACCATAGGATCTCACGGTACGTTATCTGTCAAAATTCCTCAATCGGAAGTACCACTTTACTAGTTGATTTTTTTCACTTTTTCGCGATTTTCGCAAAATGGCTCCGACGATTTTCTTGAAACTTGTTATATCAACTATCTTTCCAAAAATCTACAACTTTTATTTGAAACATTTCTCCGGGGAAAATGCATTTAAGGGCACTTTTGGGGGAGGAGTGGGGTTAGGTTTTTCTCTAAAGTGCTATCATAGTTGACTATACAATTCTATTATCCAAACAAAACTAAAAAGAAGCAAATAGATGGCCAAAATTCCGAGTTTCAAGAAAATTAGTAAACCGGATGTGCGCTTTTACTGATCAGTTTTTTTCATTTTTCGACGAATTTCATAAAGTATACAGTACACAAACTATAAAATTTGTCAATTATAATTTTGAGAACTTGAGTAAAAGAAAGTTGTGTGAGTGTTTCACACCAGATTTTTCAATTTCTACTGCCTCTCTCAACACATGTTCGTAATAATTGTTTACTGTAATAAGGACTTTGAAGTCATCAAAATTTATTTCTTGGCTAATTGCAAGTGCAATTCTTTTCTATTTTGTCATGTATATGCTCTTTAAATCGGTTTGTGACTAAACTTTTGGTGTGTCCTATGTATTTTTCTCCATAGCTGCAATGAAACACGTAGATTTCATCTTTTTTTTTGTATAATAGAAATTAGTTTTTGAACTGTGGAGGGATTAGGGACATTTTTTATCCGTTCCACGTATGGTAGGTACCAAAATTATGCTTTGCCAGAATTTTTAAAATCTTCCCTGACACTCCTTATACACATATGAGAGAAAAGCTCTAGTTTTCTCTACACGAGGTAAACTGTTTGGCCTTATTGAAGAGCGTAGTAACTTGCCTATCCTTGTTTTGTTTCAAAGCTTGCAGTAGATTATTTCCTTACTTGGGTAACTAGAATTGACTTGGATATCCTAATCGCGCGTTTGATCAATCATAATCATCAATCCTTTCTTTTAAAATATAATTAATACAGTAGCTAACAAATATTAGGAGAAAATAAAATTTTAAATGTCAAACTAAGTTTGTAGAAACTGTAGTAGGTGAATTATAAATTCAAATGTTTATAAAAAGCTATGTTTTAACTTGAACCAAGTTTTTCACTTTGAACATTTACTAGTGTTTATTCAGTTGTACAAAACTTTAAATTGTATAAGTTATTTCAAAGCTGTGAAAGAGAATCAATAGAAGTAAAATTTTACACAAAGTTTAGCTTTATGTGAACAGTTGTATAAAGTTTCCAACACAAACTCCAAGTGTCTCTTTCAACCGCTTAACTACGAGTCCTCCCTGTTAGCTTGTTATTTATTAAAAGGTAAGATATTTTGTATAAAAAGGTTTTTTTTCCCTTATTTTGCATTTGTTATTAAATTTTACTTTAATATTTGTTAATAATAATTTGGACGACAATTATTTAAAAAAAAAAAAAAAAGGAAAACTGGAACACTTTTATGATTAAACGTTAAAAAATTCTCAGGAAAGTCGCGGAAGAAGACAGGAAATGAAATTATGGAATTCGTATTAGGTAATGACCATCTCTAATATAATCTAAGCTTACTAAAAATTTACGACAGAAATATTGATCTTTGTTTACTTTTTATAACTGAAAGAATTTGATTTCATTTTTTCGACATTATTGCCTCGAATTTTTATGATAAGGCTCTGAGGTACTTGCTCCTCTGATTTAACTGAAGAAAAAAAAATAGAATTAAGTCTTTATTATAACTTCCGCAGATATGCTGATCGCATCCTCCTTCTCCTAGAAATGTGAAGGAAACATTTTATGATGGCGGCATCTTATTTATTTATTTTTTAATAGGCTACAAGAACTTTATGTTAATCAAAAATAAACGTTTAATCCAGTTATTATTTATATGAAATTGGATTTAATGATGCCTGGACTACATAAAACATGATCACACTCTGCTCGAGTCTACGAAAAATAATTCAATTAGTAATAGTTCACAAAGTTACTGTATCGAGACATAATAACTACTATGCATAAATGCAATCTGCGGTTAGTTGAATAACCTAGGAGATCCCAGAATATATTCCGAAGGAGCCACAGGGAAAATCGCGTAAGTGGGGGCACGGCACAAGACCCAGGGACCATAGAAGAAAGCAAAGTATTTCCATAAAATATTTGCAGTAAGTCAGTATCTGAGGAATGAAAAACAAAAACTTTTTGATGCAGAAATTTAGAAATGATGCACAGCAATCAATGTTCCAGCATTTTCTGCAGACTTCTCTTGTTTCGTAAATTCTATCACAATCCGCGTTTTTATATAAATACATGAAAGGCTGCCAGCTTGAGTCGGATGAATTATTTACTGAATCAGCCACGAAATTGCCTGAAAGTAATTGGCAGAGCGGACTTGAACTTATCCCTCACTTCAATAGATCCGGGTTTTAATATGAAACTGCCAAATAAACAAAATTCTTATATGAATTTCTAATTATCTGATCTGTAAGCATTTTGAAGATAGTATATAAAGTATGGTCAATTCAAAGTAACATTATCTAACTATATTCCTGTATGACAGGAATAGATCTAGATTGTTATAGGGAATATTGCACTGCGAGTTGAAAGATCTACTGTGCCCCACCGGAGCCTTCTCAGTGTAGTGAGTTATAGAGGTTCCTACGAAGAGAAAATCTCAGGGCAGCAGCACTATTGGATTCCAAACCGGGACTTCTGCGTTGCCAGTCCAACACGCTTACATTGAGCTAATCCCTGCCTTCATGACAGATATAAGTCCCTAGGACAGAACAAGCCGTGTGGGAACTGAACCAAGCTATTTTTGGAGTTTGCGTGGACGTCACTGTTGTAGAACTGGTGGGCCGCAAGACTTTAGGGGGCCAAAACAAAGTCATTAGGGAGCCATCGTTGGAAAAAGGTTGAGGAACGCTTCTAATGGACATAAACAAAATAAGATAGGATGCCTAAGTTATGCTTAGCGTTCATACAGGAAGTATTACCTCAGAATTTGCTCTCTATATTCTATGTGTGAACCCGAATACACATCTACCTTCGCAATAAATACTTGTCCGGATATATAGATAATTCCCAAAACTCAATATATTAATTTCATATAATACACGTCAATCACAAATTAAATTGTTTAGAGAAGCGAAATTATATAAAGAATCCGAATCCATTTCGATCATTTTAATTTTTTACCAGCCATTTGTCATTTGAATATAATTCTAGTTCTCTTTCTTTTTCACTAATTATTAAGTAATTAATGCTTTACTTTAAATTACTTAATTTAATTATTAAATAAGTAATTAGGTCCTCGGCAATAAGAAACTTTATTTCATCTGCTTAACAACTCTAAAAATAAATTCTTTGATATTAGAAACTTTTATTTCTTTGGTAATCAATTCTCTTAATTATAAATAAACAATAAATTCCAGTTTCAAAAATTATTTATTTGCTCAATTATTTATTACTTTTTTCAAGGTAAATTTTTTTTTTTTTCCTTACAATCAAGTTCTAACTTTAAGTTAATGAATAATGTTAAAAATGAACTGTGTTCAAAAGGTAAAATTGTTTTATAAACATTAATTAAAACTCAATCTTGTTTTAAAAGATGTATTCTT
>JAAEAF010010203.1:0-23973 GCA_011037195.1 Triatoma infestans
TTTTTAGCGAATGGTCTCTGAATATGTGTGTGTGTGTGTGTGAGTGTGTGTGTGAACAAAAGATCTTAGAAATCTCTAACCAGGTATTTTTCCGTTTAGTTACTACCATCACGTTTAACACGAAGGTTTTAGGCGAAAACCATTAACCGGAAGTGTGACCTTAATGAATTTTTATTTTTATTTTTACTTTTTCACGATTTTTTTCGAAAATGCCTTTTTCGGTTTTTTATAAACAAATAAATCCTCTCATTTTTAATTGAAATATTTTTCCGGGAAAATTGATTTTTTTGGGGGGTTTCTGAGGGAACGGAAGTGTTAAGTTTCCCTATAAAGTACCATTTTAATACAATAATTTGGTTCTACCACCTGTTTAATATTAATATACATTAGAAGCCATTAAATTTTGACTTTCTCGGACTGCTATTAGAGGAAGTATTGTAATCGTGTCAAATTTTTGAAATCATATTTTCCCAGGATATAAACGTTTTGAGATCCCTTGGGTTCGAAAAAGTGAGTTTTAGAACTTTTAGTGTGTGTGTGAACAGCATAGCTGTTCTTTACGCGCCATCACCTTCACGAGACTATATCACCTGCGCCTTAGTGGACTCACCATCACCCGCCACTGCAATAACGGCATCATCCGCTTCTAAAGGAGCATTCCAATTCCCCCTTCCGCTCACCTGAGTTCCTTTCTTTACGCCACTCACGCACCCACCCCCACACGCACACCACACACATACGCCACTTTTTCCTTTTTCAGTCCGCCATTCATCTCATCAACCCTTCTTTGATTCATCACTCACCGTCACCAAAGGGTAAATCTCATTTTCATTTGTTTTACATTATTATTCATTTTGTTTTTCACCCGCTACTTGCCATCTCGCTTTGGGTGTCTGCAGCGCAGATATAATGCGTTAAAGTTTCCCCCCAGAAAATCCTAAAATATCATTATTTCTCCAGAAAAATAAAAGCAAATTTTGAGCAATAAAAGCTTCCGAGATCTTTTTTTGAGAAAAATCACGTAAAAATGAATAAAACATACAGGAAATTTCGTTTGTGGAATTTTGGTTAAAACTATATTGTCAGCTGCGATGATGAAATATCATGTTTGAGCTTCTTGCGATTTTTTTTTTTGCGCGCACACACACGTAGAAAACATTTAGTACTCAATGGGCCACAAAATATTATTTCCGGTGAAAAAAAAAAAAACACATTGTTGAATAATACTTCCACTTCCGCTCTATCCTCCTGTTCTTATGATAAAAATATTTTTATTTAATTTTATATCCCTTATTAAATGAATTTTATGTTCTTATTAAAATGCAATATTCGTTTAATTTCTCATTAGTATCAAGAAATTTCCTCCTTAACAATAAATTGTTATAAATTGCAATTAAATTTTTCTGTACTTAGGAATTTGAGTTTAGTGGAGAAGAGATAACGACCCTATTGGGTAAACTTTATTATTTGAGGTATTCAATTGGATTTATCGGTTACTATAGGTATACACTGGACCCATAATTGGGATGCTCTGGGTGTGGTGAAAGGGCCAGTAAATCACTAACACTGTACCTAGTAGATACACCTGCCGTCTTCACCAATAGTCCGCTAATTACATTCACAACCTATAACTAGCGAATGTATAAAGTCTGTTTGGTATGCACAAGCAGCTGCTGTTCTAATTTTATGGTGTTCACCAATTCAGAGTTTGCATATTACAAGTTTGAAAATGTTCAATTTATTAGCTTTTAATTTATCGTTAAAATTTATTTAATTTAAAATAATTAAATTAAAAAAAAAAAAAGAAGAGAATTCTTTAATCATTTCTTTATATAAATTTACTTTCTCATCTTTGAGAAGAAGTTTAATTTTCGCCATGAATCCTAAAATGATGTTTATTATAATTGGTTTGTCTAATTCTAAATAGATAACGAATGTCTGTAAAAATAGATGACAGGAATGTCGTGAAAAATTTTTATTTCATAATCGATTTGTTAATAATGGAAAGTCAATATTGCTACATTCAAGAAATACATTCTAGAAAAGTAGGAGGATATTTGGACCAAATCCACAAAGGATGCTGTACCCAAAGCATACATATTTTTTCCTACAATCAAAGACTGTTCATTACAAACCTTCACTACCATATTAACATTTACTTGATTGGATGGTTGGTCCTTTCCAGCTTATGTGCATCGTCTTAGGCATCGACAGTATTCCAAACTGTTCATGTGATATATCTACCAATTCCCACCCATATAATCTTCAACTGTACTCTCTGGAAGCTCGCTCTATTGTACTATTGTACTTTTTGGATTAATGCCTATTTCTTTTTTCTCTCATTGGAAGATTTATGCCAAAATATGATTAATATATCTAATAATGTCTGTATAGATCCATACCATTGTTTATTGAATTGGATTCTATTTTCCACAAAAGAATATAGAGAATGTAATTTTATGTAATATATTATGTGAATGGTTTGTATAATATATAGTGTAAATTGGCAGAAATTTTGCTAGTCGGCATTGTATGGAAATTGGACAACCGTAAGGCATATAGAATTTTTTTTATTTTTCCAGCATTTGTATTTCGAAATTGATTTGACGACCAAGTTTAATTTATCAAGTTTTTATTGGATAGCCAATTACGCCAAAGTGGGAACACCATCGTTCAAAATGTTATCTTACCTTTTTAATCCCAAACCTCGCATAAATTTTCGGGAATTTAGCTCCACAAAAGGTATTTGTCCAGAAATTCATTCTTAATTAATAAAATAACCAAATATAGAATCAGAATCTAATCCACAAAAGGATATGATTGTAATAGTATGGTTGTAATAAATACTTTTATTTTCACACAAAATAAAATTGGTTATCAAAATTAGGACACGGTTTTATCAAGTTATATATTTAATATTTGTAACTAAGAAAACTGATATAATGAAGCATTTTACATCAGTTAAATTAAAGCTGCTTTTCAGTCATATTAAATACTTTTTATTTTGCAATCGTTGAATAATAAAATTAAAAAAACCCTATGCGCAACAGCCCATGAAGGGCCAAGGCTTGCCAGGCGGCGATTTGAATGGGGGGTGGGGGTGTAGTAAGCTCGCCGCAGTCCCCACGTCGTTTAGTTCCGGCCTTCGCTACCTTGGGCGCTACTAACTTTAGCTTCCCACTTTTCATCACGATGCTGGTTCAACACTGACTTTGCCCTCACGGGAATCTAACCCTCAATTCTCGCACGAAAGGCGAGTGCGCTAGCCACTAGACCAACGCGTGAGGATGATGTTGAATAATAATGTGACAATTATCACACTAAATTTAGTGAAGACAGTTCAATTCAACTTTCACTTACAAGTGAGTTAACTCTATTTTCTCTCACTAGTGAGTGAAAGTAATATTATTCAACTCTAATTAGTCCGCCATATAGCGGCAATACGTGAAAACAAGATCAAAACAAATCCCAGTTACAGCGGATTTGAGGTTTTACCAATCTGAAGAGGTTATAGTGAGAGGGGGAGTATTTTACTTGAATTAAAATACATTCTTTCTATTTGCACCTTTTCACTTTTTTTATATTCATATAAATTAAAAAATCTTTAATATGGTTGCGGAAAAAATCTGTCTCTTGCTGCGATCGTGTGGTCAAACAATTCATAATTAAAACTAGTACTTATTAAAACTAATTAATAAAACTATTACTCAAACTATAATCTAATTAAATCATTTTCTTTTTGCAATTAAAATTAATTTTTTTTTCCAACAAATTAAACTTCAGTCGCATTATACCGTCCTCTAGGAAGTTTCATTTCTTCATTTCGCTGAATTAAATTTAATTGGATGAAGTAGATAGAAGAAAGTGTTAGAAAAAGGGTTAATTTGGGTTAAAGAACATTGTATTTTGATGGAAAAATGCTTGTACAGACTCACCATTGTTTTACACATTTTGTAAGTGGTGTAAAATAAAATTAAAAATCGAATTCGTCTTCTAGTTGCTTTTTTGTTTATATCGCTTAATCGGAAGTTTTTCCTTATCAAATTTTCATCAAAAACGACATGTTTATAGGGTTTATAGTGGTTCTGGGAGTGCTGACATGAAGCTTTCCTCTAAAGTGTCATTTTCGGAAACATTGAGCTTTTTTCCTTTAAGATTGCTTCATTTTGTAGTATCGATCCGATTGGAATAGGTTAATAACTTATCCACTTTAGAGCAATAGGTAATGTAGTCGAACTGGACCTTTCAAAGAATAGTCCACAGTTTTCTCCAGGTATGTGAAGAAAAGCTGTTGATCTGAGGTTTTCATTATAAATCTGAAAGTATAATAATCAAGTTGATTATTTTTCTCATCATTTTTATTTACACACATAAAACTTACAATAGGAAACTTCGTCCCCAGTTAGGTAAGCTAAGCTTTTCACAAATTTAAAACTGAAAAAAAGTTATTTCAGATTAAATTTGAAACCTATTTTGTTCCCAAAAAAAATTCACTTAAAAATGTTTGAAACAAAGCTACAAGAAAATTATTATCTGTTTATCTAAATAAACAATTAAAGAGAATTCTTTTAATAATAATTCCTATATTTGTTAGCGGAATGAATACCGCCATTGACGATCTTCAGCCTAATATAAACGATAAATTTTAATAGCAGTGAATTTTGTAATCCTCTTGAATTAATTGGTATATATGTTGTTAGAAGATTCACTTAAGATTTCCTAAGTTTTCTTTGTATACACTTCATCTCAACAGCTTCCACTTTAATTTACCCTTCACAAATACAACATGGGGAAGTTGCTATTATTTCGTGCCACATTTTAGAGAGTTTTAATTTTCATTGCCATACATTATATGGAATTGCGTCGTATTAGTGTTTATATAATACTTCATATACATACTTTATGTCGTGTAAAATTCATTATCATAAAATAAGGGGGAAGAATTCTAATGGTTTTTCGATACTTTCCTGTCGGTACGATTTGGCAAAAATGGTAACTCCCCGATTTGTATAAATCATGTCGCTACAAAACTATACAGGGTGCCCCAAGGTATATGGATAACGACTTTTTCTCGGAAACTAAGATAGCTAGAAAAAAAACTAAAAAATACGTGTCCCCGTAGTTTTTTGTTAGAAATCCAAATTTAATTTGCAAATTTGTTTTGGTGCTTCGAGAAGCGAGATATCGGCATTAGCATCATTTTTTCAAATGGGGAGGTGTGGTTTTTTATTTAAGAAATAGATTCCTCTATTTTTTGTAAGAAAAATTTACTTGAACAGTATTTTTCTTTGAGCGATATTTTACAAGTTATGAATGAAAACATGATTCCTACAAGAAATTTCAAAATGATATTATAACGGTTTTTTGATTGAATAAGAAGAAAAGTACTGTTTTATTATAAATTTTACTCCTCATTAATTACAGATCTTGCTCGAACTGGCCCCACCATTAGAGATGCATACATACACATGCTTTTTCCTGCCAATTGTACCCTACGACCAAAGAAATACATCTCTTTTTTTTCTTAAATATATAATTTTTAAACTTTACTTTTAATAAAGTACGAAAACCAATTAGAAAAACGCAATTAAAGAAGGAATTAGCTCTGACGTTGCGGGTTGGACTCGCTTGGGTTCTCAGCCGACATTAGATTTTCTCTATCAAGAAGCCTCTACGGCTCACTAGTTACGGGCAATGTTGTCCCAAAGAGAGAAAAAAAAAAGAAATTGATTCAAGTTCTTTAAATTATATTACAATTCAAAAGTAAATATAAATGAATTTGTAATCAACTTTGTATTTTTGAATGATACTACAACAGGAGGAGGAGGGACATAACTTTGTATAAAGACTTCGTTAAGTAAATTGTAGTGACGTATTGATTACTCTACTAAGGAATTGTGTTGAAGATAGAAGATAACTTTGTGTGACATTCCAGGAAGTCTTGGAATACTCTCAATTGTGGTAAATAGTCGTGCTTTATTTGTGTCCTGTCTTTGTTTTTACATCTGTATGAATTCATGTTTTTCTTATTATAATAAGTTCTATTCTACAGTAAATTTAATTAGAAATTAATTAAAATTGATTAAACTTGTTTTTAACAATGATATTAGTTTTATTTTTGTTTATATTTCTCTGTTTTGTATTGTAAAGTAATTAAAATTTATATTAAATGTAATTAACTATAATGTTTTTTAAAAAGGTATTGTTTCAATTGTTTCCAATTAAGCTACTTTTGTTGTTGCACGCTTTTTATTGTCACTCATTTATTTATACAGTGTGTCCCCCCCCAACAAAAAAAAATTCTCTACACACATTTTGACTCATTCAATTTTTATAACCATTTTTCATTTAATGGTTAAATGTATATTGACGACCATCGCGTTCCAAACACAGCGGAACCAATGGATTCATCAACACCGTAAAGGATTATTTCATCCATAGTAATATGCGTATTTTCAAGAGGCCAGTAGGTGCAAGTGGGGCTTTAATTAAGCCATTTAATTTAAAGCTGGCCCTATCGTCCTGAAGAATTTTTGATTAACATAGGTTACGAAATGAAATAATTAAAAAAAAATAGTAAAATCAAAAAATTAAAATAATACTCAGCGCACAATTAGAGAAATATGCCTGCGGTGAGTTGCATAAAGAAATCAATTGCTGGAGTAACATTTGACTATTTCTTGAATTATCATAGAAACAATGCAGTACTTAGTACAGTGAAGTACTTGGTAATTTTTAATAGGACTGAATGTATCATTCACTGTTTTCGCATTTAATTATTTAAAAGAATCTATGAAAAATTTCATAATATTATATCTTGTTTGTTCGCGGCTTCATAACCGACATCTCACGGCCTCCACTTAGAGAAGCCCAGCTTTAGAGAAAAGCGTAACATCATTAAGACAGAATTATTATTAGACAGAATTATTATTATTTACATCCATAGCGTGTCTTATTTTTGTATTTCTGACCATTTCTAATCTTGATTTTCGAGCAGATCTCCTCAGAAATCCATTTCGAACAGTTTTTTTTTTTCTCTTGGAATCCAGGAGTCCATATTTCACTACCGTAGAGCATTACACTTTAAACTACAGAATAGTAAATTAATTTTTTTAACATTCGATAGTACGTTACTACTACTCCATAATAACGGAGTTAGTAACCCAATGGCCCTGCGACCTTCTACTATTTTTTTTACCACTTCCTTTTCTGATCTTCCATCTACTTGTAGGATAAAACCCAAGTACTTAAATTCCCGAACAGATCTAATTAAATTTCCCTCGATTTCTGGTGGTTCCTCTGTATTTCATATAATTTATCTTCAGGACCCAATTTTTGTATCTGCGGGCTAACTTGAACACATTAAGTGGGGTCCTTAGTGTGTTCAGTAATAATAACCTGGTCATCTGCGAAAAACAGGTTATTTAGATAATTACATATTATCACATAATTTTAACCCGATCGAGCTTTTCCTAAGTACACGACCATTTCCTAAGTACCAAGACCACAAAGATTTTGAATAAAGTACAGGAGAGCAGTAACCCTGAAGAAAACCCTTTTGTTGTTGAAAATAATTCCGATAAAGGATTCCCCCCACTTTCACCAGGTTAACGTAATAAATTCTTTGGAAGATGCTTATTATTGGCTTACTATGAGATAATCTCCACTGCTTCCCAATAAGACTTGTCAAAGTCATGAAGAAAAGGCCAATGCCTTTATCTTTGGCATCACATTTCTCTAGAATTTGTTTTGAGCGTGAATAAGTTGTCAATACAGGATCGGCCTGCCATAATACTCGCACTGTTCCTATTGGATCTTATATTCTTTTTTTCTACACCGGTTTTGATGACACTGTGTTATCAACGTGCCTCATCAAACTTGTCTATCTCCTTTTTTATTATGTATTGGAATAAGATATCCCAATGGCATTTCGTTGGATATATTATCTCCTTTCAGGATTCCATTAAAAAGTTTTACAAGCATATCGACGACTCTCCTCCCCGCCATATTTTAGGACCACCAGATATATTCCTCCAGGACCTGGTGACTTACCGTTCTTTTCTTTCTTCAAAGAAATATCCCTAATTTCTTCCTTTTCTAAACTTATGTTTGATGGGCTAGAATTCTAAACCTTTTGGTTTTGCATGCATTCTTGTCTATCTTCGCGAAGAAGTTTTTTTGTAATAATCCTGCCATTCTTCTGTTTTTTTTTTTTTTTGTGTTCATATTCGTGTTATGCTTGATTTGTTTTCTAAGCGTGATTAATTCCCTCCAAGCTTCTGGAGATTTTTTTTAAAACCTAACTGGCAAGTCCTCTCCCAATTCTTCATTCTTTCGTTGCCGAATCCTTCTTTTAACGTCTATTTTCTATTCTATATATAATTTATTTTGTCTTTCTTTAAAGAGCAACAAAAAAAAAAAAAAAAAAAAATGTGATAGGTAAGAGAACAAAAGCTGGAAAATGATAAAAAAAAAAAGGGGATCTTAAAAAATAAAAACAAAGGGACAGCATCTGGGAATTGCAGTGTGGTTATTGAGCCATTTTTTTTTTTTTTTTAGGACAATTGCGATTTCATCACATATGTCAATATGACTTTTTTTTTTTTTTTTTTTTTTTAGAAATGTCAGTATGAGTTTATAGTATTGACATTACCTGTTGGCAACTGTTTATCTCTCGGCAATCATTTTTTTTTTTTTACCACATTTTGATTGATATGCTGTCGGCTTAAAAGAGACCATAGACGATGAAGTGGGTGAACAAAACTCCACCTTAATCTTCCAATGGGAATCCACCGTTTCTTTTCCACGTTTTGACGATGAAAGACGAATTTCCTACTATTTCCGGAAGAAACCACTTAAGATATATATATTATATATATATAATATATGTGTGTGTGTGCTGTTGTGTGTGTGTGTTGTGTGAGAGAGAGAGAGAATGATAATGTTTAGAGAGAAGAGCACAAAAGTTTAGAGAGATGAGCACAAAAGAAATAATAATAACACTTTGTTAAAGGAAATACAGCATTGATTCATGTTTAATTTTTTCTCCAAACCACCGACAACTTGGTTTTATTGTTTTTAAAAAAGACAGTATTATTATTTCTTTTGATTTTTTTTTTTTTGTTTCCCCAACCCTCCCTTTATATTTTCTTTGTAATAAAGAAAAATGTTTTTTTTTGTTGTAAGTTCTCTTCTGCTCATGTTTTATTCATTTTTTAATTTTACTCTTGTTACTGTTTAAATAATTATTAATAAATTGGAAGAAACAAAAAACTTAATCTTTTTTTCAATTACCTCTCTTCTGAGAAGGCTATTCAGAGAACCAGAATGATTTCCGCCCTTAGAAGTTAGAAACTCTTAATTAAGATTTATATATTTTTACTTACTTTACTTACTGTTGTAAGTGGAAGTAATTGCGATGATGTATCATTTTCGAAAATGAGTTTTCTCCGGTAATACATCTTGATAGAGAAAAATAATGATTTCAGTGGAAAGTCTTTTTGTGTGTGTGTATGTGTATACGAGGTGTGTAAATTAAGTAATGAGACTGATTTTCTAGTGTTCGATCTGGCAACACTGGAGACGCGGCGCATGCGTGGTAGGGCAAGTAAACATCTGATATACGTCCAGTGTAAATTTGAAAATGCTAGAGTTGTTGCACTGTTCGTAGTGACTTTTTTTGTGAGCAAGGTTTTTTTCAGTGCGTTTTAAAAATCAGTAACATCAATTACGAGCAACGTTGTGCTATCAGGTTTTGCTTCAGACTTGGGCACAGTGCAACGGAAACATTTGAAAAACTGTGCCAGGCCTATGGAGAAAATGTTTTGTCGTGAGCACAGGTTTTTAGGTGGTTTAAGTCGTTTGCAGAAGGAAGGGAATCAATTCAAGATGAGCCTCGCAGCGGAAGGCCTTCCATCTTCAAGAACCGACGAAAATGTTGGCAGAATCCGCGATCTCGTGCGTTCAGATCGTCGTTTGACAGTCCGAATGATCGGCGAAGAGTTGAATTTGACTCACACAACCGTTCATCAAATTTTGACTAATGAATTGGGGATGAGAAAAATTTGTGCAAAAATGGTTCCGAAAAATCTTTCACAAGAGCAAAAAGACATCAGAAAGGAAAGGAGCCGTGACTTTTTGGGAGCAATTGAAAACGATCCCAATTTTTTGGAACGTGTTATTACAGGAGACGAGTCTTGGGTGTTTGAGTATGACCCAGAAACTAAGCGTCAGAGCATGCAGTGGCACACTTCAACCTCTCCAAGGCCAAAAAAAGCAAGAATGAGCAAGTCAAAAATCAAATGCATGCTGATTTGCTTTTTTGATAGCCAAGGAATCGTTCACAAAGAATTTGTGCCTCAATGCCAAATGGTAAACCAACATTTTTACCGAGAAGTTCTTGAGAGACTTCGAAAAAGAGTCATGCGTGTGAGACCAAACATCAAAAACAAGTGGGTGTTGCATCACGACAATGCTCCGTGTCACACCGCGATTTCTATTAATGAGTATTTGGCCAGTAATAACATTCCTGTGGCTCCTCAGTCTCCTTATTCACCCGACTTGAGTCCATGTGATTTTTTGTTGTTCCCCAAATTGAAAAATCACCTCAAGGGACGTCATTTGGAGCATTTGAGAATATTCAAACAGCCGTAACCGACCAACTGAAGTCTATTCCAGTATCCGAGCTCCAGCACTGCTATGACAAATGGAAGAATCGTCTTCAGCGTTGTGTGGCTTCCCAAGGTAGTTACTTTGAAGGGGACAATGTTGAATTGTAATTTTATTTGAATAAAAAAAAGATAAAAAATCAGTCTCATTACTTAATTTACACACCTCGTATGTCACGTTCAAAGACCGAAAATGCTCATTGAGCGAAAAAATAGCTCACAACGCGTTGTGATCCCTGTAAAACATCCATATCACGAAACGTTCACGACGCGTTGTGGCAATCACAGAAAGACCACATAGCGAAATTCTTGTCGTGGCTGTCAATGCTATACGACCAGAACGCATTGTGGCAATGAAGTAAAGCCATGACGCGTTTGCAAAAGTAACGTATTTTCGGACTTGTGCTATCTGCTGCTCCAGTTTCAACCAACTTTTCAGAAACAAATTTAAGACGACGATACTGCTTTGAAGATAGAGACTGTTTTTTTTTTTTTAAGCTGAGAAGCTGAGACTGTTTTGTTTCATTAAGTAACATTTTATATTTTTCTGTACTCATGATAAAACTGCGATCAATGCTTCTTTCCACAAACTCACGTAATTTATCATAAAACACTTCTTTTTTATTGATCACGATTAGCGCTGATATACGTTCACCCTCAGAAACAGACAAGAAATGTATTAAACAACTCTACTGATGTTTTAATGCATCGTTGTACTCAAGCCGACAAGTTATAACCTGTCCGTCGTGATATGGTTACACCAACTTGTGCTCAGAACGCGTCATGGCTTTTCTTCATTGCCACAATGCGTTATGGCCGTATAGCATGATAGCCATGACACGAATTTCGCTATGTGGTCTTTCTGTGATTGCCACAACCCGTCGTGAACGTTTTCATAAGAGACATAACACGAATTTCGCGATGTGGATGTTTTACAGTGACCACAACGCCTTTCGAGCTGTTTTTCGCTCAATGAGCATTTTCGGTCTTTGAGCGTAACATATATAGAATAGAATAGAATATAGAAACATACTGTATTTATGTAAGCTACATGATACAGGGGGTCTGGCCCAACATTTCAAAGTAAACAGAAAACAAAAAAAAATATCACTCACATATAAATTGCTCAGAAGTATACAATTAACACTGATAATATTACACAATAACACAATTAGCACTCAAAACCATCAATCAAGTCTCATACAAGTCCAAAATAAAATTTCTCATTTTAATAGCACACTCCACAAAAGTAAATACATTCTTCAACTGATTCCTATCGGTTATATTTAGTAATCTCGCGAGTGAATCCTCTTCATTGCCGCTGCGATCTATATACTGAGCAAGGAACTCCTTCCTGTATGACCTGTAGATTGGACATTTCAACAAAAAATGTACCAATGTTAAAGGCTCTTTTGTATTGCAGAGATCACATATTGTACTCGCATTGATGGAAACCCTTTCTCTATTTAGAAATAGCCATATAATATTTATATTAGACAATCTCAACTGGCATAAGACTCTTTGCTGTTTGATCGGCATTCTTTCCGTGATGTAACGTTAACCTTCTCCAAACGCTGTTAGTTGTCTAAAAAACGGATTGTATTTGGAGTTCAGTATACGATTAACATCTTGACTCCTCAGATGATTTGTCCACCTTTCAATAATATCAGCTTTGAGATGAAGCAAAACCTCAGTACTATTATACATATATACATATATATATTTATATGTGTGTGTGGGGTATGGTTCCCGTGTGGATATACTTGCCTGTTTCTTACGCAAACCCACATGTCTCAAGATCACAGATCATCACATCATCAAGATTTGCCCCGTACTTTAAGACATATGCAATAAGTTTCAATTCCTCCACACCCTTCAAGTCCTTGCAAATATTTATTGGTTGATGATTTAATATCAGAGTGAGCGTGTGAAAAAAAAAAAAAACGAACAAATATATATGGTGTGTAAGACAAAAACGAAAACGTATAGCTAGTTCAACTCTTATTTTCCGTTCAGTTAACACTATCGCATCCCTCCTTTCTAAGGTTTCAATCAAAATCCGTCTTCCGGAAATTCAACTTTTCTATGTTTTTTTTTTTGTATTCTAGAAACAAGATTACAAACAATTTTCTTTACAATTTGCATACTAACTAAACATAGGCGAAAAAATCCGCCTTTATTTGAATCATTTTCTAGATTCTATTTTCGATCTAGTTTCCAAATTATAGAATCATAGAAAAATTAAAAATAAACTTTTTTCTATCTCTATTCCTAGATTCCTGTGAATTTTTTGCATCCAAATCCAAATGATCGTACTCTTTGGCAGCAAGTAAATGCGAAACAGAGAGAGAGAGAGAGAGAGATGTGGCCAAAATGATCAAGTAGGCCCAAAACCATCTTTATTAAATAGACGGTGATACGAACTAATAGCCCTATTATGAATTTATTAACCGTTATATTGGCTATTCTGTCTGAAAGAATGTTGTTAAGTTTTGCTTAGGCTTCCGAGTTGCTAAGTTTTGCCTAAAATTCCGTCATCTCTTGAAAACGTTCATACATTAAAAAGGAGGTTGTCTAACGGGAATCCGTGTATCATTGAATTTAATATTCATCAAATTTGGTATATATATATATATATATTTTAATTTTAACGTTAATTAATATCACAGAATTCTTCTAATTAACTTCTACAGTGATTTTTGGTTGACGTATGTTGATGAATACTAATGAGAATTGAAGAAAACTGAATGATATATATGGAGAGGGAGACTTTGGTCACGTAATTCCAAACGATTTTGTGTCTGTTATATACACTTTCTAGGTATTTGGGGCATAAACATGACATGACACACTGTGCAGAAGACTAAGAGCTTAGGACTTTTTACTTTATTTGATTCCCAATCAAAGACTAATATCCATAACTGGAACTATAAAACGTTATTTATTTGATATTAAATATTCAATCTAAAGTAATATATAGGTAATAAAGTAGAGTGCATCCATTTAGTAATGTTATTGATGCATTGCAGATAATCTGCAGTAACAATTAATCTGCATCGAAATTAATGTGTTCTCTATTAGTACTATCCACAAGTTATATTACTATAACACTATATATAAAGGCACTATCTGTTGGCTCCTTTTATACATAACTTTCTAAACTGTCTTCTTTAAAACTATTTTTAATAATTGAATTTATTTATTATATTAAACTGTCGCTATATGAATGCGACAACCTCTTATCTTCTAGCCGAACAGATGTTCGATTTTTTTTCGTAACCACCTAATTCTGTCTGAAAATTTCAGATATAATAAAAAATTATTTTTTTTACAAATATGTTCAGAAATTGCGGACTTTGGAAGCCCTATTTTTTTTTTGTTTCCAATGATAATTTATAAAATGGTCAACAAATTTCGATAAAAATTAAAAAAAAAAAACATTAGACTTAGAACGCGAAGTCTTGGGTTCGAATCTAGTAGTGCTGCCTTAAATTTTTCGCCCTATTGACTTCTACAGCTCACTGCCCGGTAATGTACGGCGTTGTCTGTAACGAAAGAATACTGCCCTCAGCAGTTTGCTGAGAAGGCTTTGGCCGGCCGTGACCTCAGATGTTGTCGTGGCTTAATTGAATGTATATAGGGTGACCAGAGTTATATGCTCCACCCACTTTTTTTTTAAACGGCGGGAAATTTCGAAAAAATAGAAAACACGTATTTAAT
Source organism: Triatoma infestans (assembly GCA_011037195.1). Classification (NCBI taxonomy): domain Eukaryota; kingdom Metazoa; phylum Arthropoda; class Insecta; order Hemiptera; family Reduviidae; genus Triatoma; species Triatoma infestans. The sequence continues at coordinate 14,388 of JAAEAF010010203.1, forward strand.
CATTTTTAGTCTAGTTTATTTTCAGTGATTGAACCATTTTTTTATACCCCAATATCCCGAGATACAGCATCCAACTTTTTTTTTCAAATGGAACATTATATTTTTTTTTACATATTTTTATAGTAATTGAGCCTCTAAAAAAATAAAAATAAAAAAATTTAAAATCGGTTAGGTTTTTCAAAAGTTATGGTAATTTAAAATATGAAAAACAAATTTCAGTTTAATGTCAAAATTACCTTATTTTTTCTTTAAAGAAGCTCTTCAAACTGCGCACCATCAACGGATAGGCAAGCCAAAGCTCTGGACTCCCACGCTCTGTTTGTAGCAGCACTTAGGTGGCAAAGTCAACATCTAGGCAGGCTAGAGTTATTCGACTGAAGTCATCGGATTAAGGTTACTGTACACTTTATTTTTTAGATATCCCCACAAAAAATGCACAATTTTATGGACTGATGAATCAAAGTTTACCAACAATGGCCTTCTTAATCGTTGGAACTTTAGAATATGGGCAGAAGAAAATCCACAAGTTACCTTCGCCACACGCCATTAGGTTGTTTTTTCTACAAATGTTTGGTGTGGAGTTTGAGGAAACCAACTAATCAGCCCATACTTCTACAGAGGGAACTTAACTGGTGAAAGGTATCTAACTTTTTTAAGAGACATTTTGCCAGTTTTGCTTGAAGATGTTCCTCTAAAACGTCGGTTAGATACGTATTTTCAACAAGATGCGAGAGTTGTTCGACGTTACCTGGACAGAAATTTCCACGAAAAGTGGTTAGGAACTCATGGTCCGATCCAATGGCCACGTCGATCTCCGGACTTAACCCCAATGGACTATTTTTTGTGGCGGATATCTAAATAATAAAGTGTACAGTAACCTTAATCCCGTGACTTCAGTCGAAGTTCTGGAACGTCGAATAACTCTACCTTGCCTAGATGTTGACTTTGCCACCTAAGTGCTGCTACAAACAGAGCGTGCGAGTCCAGAGCTTTGGCTTGCCTATCCGTTAATGGTGCCCAGTTTGAAGAGCTTCTTTAAAGAAAAAATAAGGTAATTTTGACATTAAACAGAAATTTGTTTTTCATATTTTAAATTACCATAACTTTTGAAAAACCTAACCGATTTTAAAATTTTTATTTTTTATTTTTTTAGAGGCTCAATTACTATAAAAATATGCAAAAAAAAATATAATGTTCCATTTGAAAAAAAAAAGTTGGATGCTGTATCTCGGGATATTGGGGTATAAAAAAATGGATCAATCACTGAAAATAAACTAGACTAAAAATGATTAAATACGTGTTTTCTATTTTTTCGAAATTTCCCGCCGTTTAAAAAAAAAGTGGGTGGAGCATATAACTCTGGTCACCCTGTATATACCTATATATAAAATTCAAAAAGATTGATTTATGTAGTCAGTGGATTTTTATGTGCCTGGACGGAGAATTATCTAAGCAAGAGAAAAGTACACTGACATATCACTGATATATTGAACGGAGGAGAACAAGAGCACTGCAAGCATTTTGCAGAACTGGACTGAAAAAAGTAGTAGCGTGAAAGTAGAATGACAGACTGAACTGGCAGAGTGTTTGTTTCTTGATGCTTGCTTGAAGCCCTTTGAAGGCTTTATCTTGAGTCTAGGTTAGCCTTGGTTATATTATACTTGTTGAGCCATTCCCTGACTTCCCGATTTCCTGAGGGATGGGGTAAGCGGATCTTGATCTCATCCAAGTTGATGATCTTGAATAGCTTGTGGTAAGGAGGTGAGTTATGCTTCATGTTATTGTTGAGATGTAGAAGTGGGTGGATTACCATATGATATGATACAGGCAAGAAATAGGTGCAGGCAATTCCATCACAATAAATTTTGTTTTGTGCAAATAGTTAAATCAGCAATACAGATCATCACCTTCAAATCACCATACCTGTTCATATTGACACCTACTAATATTCAAACAACTTTGCGCTCTTGAAATCCATTCATTTTTCTATAGTAGGATCAATGGTTTTTACAAGCTTCGAAAATTCTTTTCTGAAGTTGCATGAGATTCAGTATCCTAAACTTAATATTATGAGGAGTCATCTCATTCTTGAAATGGAATTTAAGTAATCCCAAAAGGAAAAAACTATATTGGCCAAATTTGTACTTGGATACAAAACTCCAAGTCACTTTGGAGTAATCTTGCACTCTATGTGTACACCATCTATCTAATTCTAATCATTTAAACGGCGAATGATGATGTCATCTTTTCTTGTTAATGTTGACAATTATTTCACAGAAAAAGAATTTTGTCATCAAAGAATTTTTTTTTTTAAATTTAGGTATTCCCAGCTTGCTATACCAAAACTATCATCTGATATCTAAAAACGAGCAACAATCATTGGTTACTTCTTCACTCGTGTTGTACAAATCGCCCCGGATTCGCATCATTGAGAAAAAATATAATTATGTTTCAATTTTGTGAAATCTGACAAAATTATGAGAGTCCGCAATAAACATTTAAAAAAAAAAAATTAATAATCCATGGTAGGGGGAAACCCTTTACGCGTTTGCTGAAGCTTTATTGATGGAATTATTTGTTAAACATTTCATTTATCTCACGAAGTTCAGTTTGGTGTAGTCTCCAGGCAAAAAAAGATATCGCTCGTGATGCAAGTACATAATATCAGGAAAGTTTAATGACTTTAGGAGTTTAATTTTATTTTTAATTCTGAAAACAAAACAAAAATAATCCTTACTATCACATAATTGGTACTTCAAAAAGGATAGTAAGGGTGGTTAAAAAAAGTGCAGAATTAAAGTGAACGAGAGCTAATTTCCTCAAGTTACCATTACCGAACGAAGAATTATTTCCCCCTCATCTCTACGACCGCCAAATGCAAGTTTCGTTGTTTTATATCGTTTGCTTCCTTGAAAAGTGCATCGACAAGTAAATTTACATAAAAATCTACATGCTACTTAAAAGACAAGAAATGAACATTTGCCAAAGTAAAAAACTTCTCCTGGATGGAAGCTCCTACACTAACACTACAAAACAAAGTTTTAATTGTAATGGTTGGTTCCGCAGAGCTGGAAAGCATCAGAGATATTTTTCCTTGATAGCCTGCTTCTTATTGTTGGTCATCGACCGGTTTCAGGGTTCGCCCATCTTCAGGATGCGCTTGTCACACAGCGTGATAACACAGATTTGCACAGAGCGAGAATTCACAGTGTTTTTGTTCACGAATTTGCTCTGTGCAAGTCTTTCTTATCACACTGTGTGACAAACGAATCCTGAAGATGGGCGAACACCCGAAACCGGTCGATGACCACAAATAGAAACAGGATATCACGGAAAATGTCTCTGATCCAAAGTTTAATGTACACATAACTCGTCAAACCATTTAGACATGCTACATTGAACTTATAGGAAACTGGCAAGTGTTCCAAACTCAATTATATCCAAGTCCTAATTTCCGATAGCAATAATCATTGCCTTATGTTGCCTACAATGGTCTCTTCAATGTCCTTTTCCTACAAATTCATTTATAACAAATCCCATAGTACCTCATCCTCACACCCTAATCCTTCTATTTGGCGGTCATATCCTTCCAAACAATCCTCCCAGACAGTTTAAACGCGTGGTGACATCCTCTCTAGTGGGAATGCTAGTGACAGTGAGTGACAAATTTGATTAAAAGCGCCTAGCTACCATCATTGGGTGGTTCCTCATCGTAATTTTTTTTTTTTTTAATTTCTTTTTTAGTTTACTGATTTTTTGAAATGTGCATATTTACACACAGTACTATAGAATAAATTTAAAAGTGATCATTGTGGGAAAGTGTAGCTATAAGAATTAACTAAGATTTGAATACTGTTAGAGGAACGTACCAGATTTTCGAAATTCAGTTTTCACCGGAAATACACGTTTTGAGGTCCCCTGAGTCCAAAAAAAGTGACTTTTAGAAAATGGCCTGTGTGGATGTTTCTGAAAAGAATATCTCAAAAATGAAAAGTTGCAGAAAGCTCAAATTTTGTATTCTATTGAGGTACTACCTACCACCGCATCAGGCACAAAGGTTTCGCCCAAAATCCATCAACTGGAAGTGCCCCACTTTACTCAATGTTTATTTCCGTGTTTTTTCCTGATTTTCTCAAAAACAGCTATTACGATTTTCTTTGAAAATTTTATATATCAACTACACATATAATGAACTACAACTTTATATGTATAAAGAAGTGTATAAACTAAATTTGCTCTGTGCAAATCTATGTTAATCACACTGTTTAACAAATAATTCATCCTGATGGGCGAACGCCCGAAACCGGTCGATAACCACAAAAAAAAAAGCAGGCTATCTCGGGGAAAATATCTCTGATGCTTTCCAGCTCTGCGGAACCAATCACAACAACTACAACTTTATAATTAAAACATTTCTCCGGGAAAATTCATTTAAGGTCACTTTTGGTGGAGGGATGGGATTATGGTTTTCTTTAAAATGCTATTTCAGTTATTACAAAATTGATATCTAAATAATATTAATTAAAATTATATATGTTATTGAAATTCGAAGTTTGAAGGAAATGAGTGAACTGAAAGTGCGTCTTTAATAATGAATAGGTTTTTCAGTTTATTGTAATATTTCTCCATAAAAATGCCGACGGTTTTTAAACATTAATAAGAAGTTGTAAGTGAGAGAAAAAATTGGCCATTACGCAGTTAGAGAAAGTCGTGTGAGTGTTTCACGCAGATTTTTTATTTATTTATATTTTTATATGTATTTTTATTATATTTATATTTATATTTTTATTATTTATCTTTATTTATTTTTTATTTATACATTTTTTTTATTTATTCATTGTTATTTATTTATATATTTGTTATTATTTGGATATTTTTTTAATTTATACAAAAAAATAAAGTTATATTAAAATTATATTCAAATAACATTATGCTAAATGCAATGGCTAAGTTCAGGATGGAATGGTTTGGATAAATTAATTTTTTATCAACAACCTTGATCATCATGTATGCATGTTTGTTGAATTATTTATTATTATTATTATTATCAGGATTAGATGATTATTATTATTATTATTATTTTAAGGGATTCTAACAAGTATAATTTTTTTTTTTGGACATATCTTTACTTTACGATCTCTTTAGATTTAATTAATCCGAACTCTTATTAGGACAATTTAAAAACCAGTCAGTGGCTTAAATCTTGTTGATTCTTTGATAATTCAGAGCTCAAGTATGTATTTATGTTTAAGACTTTTATTTATTTATTTATTTTTTTCAGAAATTAACAATGTAAAGTTTCTAAAAGTTCATATCTTTCATCGTTGTTTTTATTAAATTAACAATGTTTTGTACCCAATGGCTCAAATAAAAAAAAAAAAATCTGGTGTGAAACACTCACACAACTTTCTCTTACTCCAGTTCTCAAAATTATAATTGACTAATTTTATAATTAGGGTACCAAATTTAATGGAATTCGTCGAAAACTGAAAAAAAACTGTTCAGTAAAAGCGCACTTCCGGTTTACTAACGTTCTTGAAAGATCGGAATTTTGGTCATCTATGTATTTCTAATTAATTTTTTTTGGATGGTAGAATTGTATAATCAACTATGACAGCACTTTAGAGAAAAACATAACCCCAACCCCGCCCCTAAAAGTGCCTTTAAATGAATTTTCCCATAGAAAGGTTTTAAATAAAAGTTGTAGATCGTTGAATGTTTAGTTGATACAGGAAGTTTGAAGAAAATCGTTGAAGCCAATCGCGAAAAAGTGAAAAAAAAAAATAATTTAGTAAAGTGGTAATGTAAACGCACTTCCGGTAATCCGATTTCTTTCAAGCTCGGAATTTCAGCAACATATTCAATTCTACTGTATTTCAGTCATCAACTGTATCAACTGTATTTGCTCTGTGCAAGTCTATATTATTTCACTGTTTGACAAAAATATCCTGATGATGGGTGAACGCCCGAAACCGGTCGATGACCACAAAAAGAAGCAGGCTATCACGGAAAATATCTCTGAAACTGGCAGTGCGTTTTTAATGAAAAATATTTCTCATTTTTTTACTCTTTTCTCAAAAAATTGCTCCAACGATTTTTTTACACTAAGTTTGTGATCTACCCACACAACATATATATATGTATATAGCCGTTTATATATAAATCTGATATCTCGGTAAACCCGCCATTTGGGGGGCGTGCGGGGGAGGGGGATATGTTTTCCTCTAAAGGCGATCATAGGCTTATACAATGCTATCATCTCAACAAAATTAATTGAAATAAATAATGGCCAAAAGTTCACAGTTTCAAGAAAATTAGTAAACCGGAAGTGCGTTTATTCTGAACAGTTTTTTCAGTTTTTGCTATTTTTTTGCATAAAAACACCGACGAATCGTAAACTGTAATAATTTGATATCAACTTTGCCAACTGTATTGGGGACAAACTGATAATAAATAATATGATTATATTATATCGTTTAGATAAAATTTACAACATAATTGTGATAATATTATGTCAAATGGTCCAATATTATGTTGACCTAGATCGTAGATAGCATCTGTTACATTAATTAATGATAAACATGATTAAAGCGTTAATTGGTTAGATCGTGTTTATACTCTTCTAGGGATTGGTTGTATAAACATCCCATCAAGGAATTATATTGCTATTACCGATGGCAGAGATGTAATGTATAATGTTAAATTAATATAAACAAATAAATAATATGCTCTTACAGTAATACTGGGCATAAACATTAAAACTAATAGCATGAATTAATGCCTGAATTCATTGCAAAGATTGATATAGAATATTATTTTTATTGATATTTATGTATTTATGATTCGTAAAAAGAAGTATACTGATTTTCAAGGTCATTTTAGAAGAGAATGTATCTCATCCTTTGTTTATTATATGTTATCTGTTATGTATGTAATTATCTTTGAGCCAATTTTGTTCGCTTTTTGCTTTAAATGGTTGAATGGCCGGCCATTCTTTGGATCCATTGATTAATTTGATTTATTTATTGAAATAATTGATATTTAGGTCAATTAAGTTTCTGGGTCTGCCATAATCATTAATCTAAGTTAATTAATAATAATGCAAGGTGAAAATTAATTGCATAAAATCTTATTAAAAGTAAGATTTATTTCTTACATTTTACATTTTTCTTACAATTACATTTTACAGTAATTTATTCTCCATCAATATCTCTCAAATATATCTTATGTGTGTACAACACACACTGAGCTTATTTATTTATTTATTTATTTTATTTTTATTCTGAGGTTTTCCACAAATCGCGGTTCCCTAAAGCCATTGAGCGCAATAATTGCCCTCTTCCAAGCAACATGATCCTCTGCCTGCTCTTCCGTCTACTCTTCCGGCCTCAGGCCATTATCAGCCATCATCTGCTCCACCCGGGTAGATGGGTCCCTCCATCTACCTCTCCTCCTTCGGCGATCCACCTCGCTGTCCATCACCACCCTAGGCAATCTTCCTGGGCCCATCCTCCTCACATGCCCATACCAGGTGAGTGCCTTAATCTCAATTGTTTCCAAGATGTTTCTCTTCCTAATGTAGTCATTTCTAACTTTTTCCCGCCTCGAACATCCTGCAGATCTCCTCCAAAAATCCATCTCCAACTGCTAGGAGTCTCTCGCGCTGTCTTCTCTGTTCAGTACCCAGGTTTTTGCGCCATAAGTAGGATATCTTGGATGATTGATGTGAAGATCAGCCTCTTGGTTTCCGCTCCATAGCACTGAGTTCAATAGTCCTATTACTTTTTTCCCCTCCCGAATTCCTTCCTGCATGGAGAGCCATCCATTTCTACCATTGACCCTAAGTATTTAAAATGATCCACTCTTTTAATGCGTCTAATTTCTATGGTACTTGCATTCGTCGAGGACAAGTGCTCCGTCTTATCAAAATTTATACCCAGTCCACATTCAGCATAACCTTCCTTCAACTTCCTCAGCTAGCATCATCGACAACTTCTGCAATAATAACCTCTGGTCGTCTGCGAACAGAAGGTTAGAAATTTGAAAAGGATTACATTGAAAAGGGATTTGAAAATTAGTAAACAGAAAAGGTTAGAAACATAGCTTATACAATCAATAATAAAGCTAAAGATAGATCTCGTAGGAGAAGTATATTTTAGTCAGTGTCTACTTAACATTTTTCAAAAAAATAGTGAATTATAGTTAGTTCATCTTTTAGCTCTTAATAACAATGGTATATTGCCAATGCTTTCTTGATAATTTTATTAATCATTTTTTTTTTCGTCTTCTCTCTCATTTACTACAATAATTTATAGTTGTATGTTTTATTAAATACATATGAGCTAACGCTGACATAGTGGCCTTATTACCGTTATCTGTTCTACTTATATCAGTAATAATTACCATTCATCAATTTCTTCTTTTTCACTTGGCAAATTATATACAATCAGGAGTGTTTCTTCTGCCTGTATCCTGAATTTTTTTTTTAATGTAGTAAGTTGATTACACTTATTAAATATCAGATGAAGATTAGTTTTTATTAAGGAGGTAAAATGGTCTAGAATAACGGTATTTTTTTTTAAATTTAAATTTTTAGGTCATATTTAAATTTAAATGATGAAAATAAATCTGAATTATATTTACTAGTTTCATTAGTTTTTTTACTTTCTCTTAATCCTCCTAGTAAGAGGAAATATTGTAGTGTCGAATTTTCACCGGAAATATCCGTCCCGAGGTCCCCTGAGTCCAAAAAAGTTGTTTTAGCAAATGGTCTATGTGTGTGTATGTGAACAGCACAGCTCAAAAACGAAAAACCATAGAAAGTTGAAACTTGATATTCCATTTAGGTATCACCATGGGATCTGACAGTACGTTATCTGTCAAAATTCATCAACCGGAAGTACCACTTTACCTGCTTATTTTTTTTTACTTTTTTTTGCAATTTTTTCAAAAATAGCTCCGACGATTTTCTTTAAACTTGGTATATCAATTACACATACAAAGTGCTACAACTTTTATTTAAAACTTTTCGCTGGAAAAATTCATTTAAGGGCAGTTTTGGGGGGAGGGGTGGGGTTAGGTTTTTATCTAAAGTGCTGTTTCAGTTTATTAAACAATTCTATCATCTACATAATGTTAATTAGAATTGAATATGTTGTTGAAATACCGAGTTACAAAAAAAAAAAATCAGATAACCGGAAGTGCGTTTACATTACCACTTTACTAAATGATTTTTTCACTTTTTTTGCGATTTCCTCAAAAATAACTCCGACGATTTACTTGCAACTTCTTATATAAACTAAACATACAAAAATCTACAACTTTTATAATCAAATATTTCTCTGGGAAAATTCATTTAAGGAGTCACTTTTAGTGGGTGGGGGTGGGGTTATGTTTTTCTCTAAAGTACTGTAATAGTTGATTTTTATACAATTCTATCATCCAAACAAAATTAATTGGAAATAAGTAGATGGCCAAAATGCCGAGTTTCAAGAAAATTAGTAAACCGGAAGTGCGTTTTTACTGAACAGTTTTCGACGAATTTCATTAATATGTGGTACAATAACTATAAAATTTAGTTATTTAT
>JAAEAF010010204.1:0-15969 GCA_011037195.1 Triatoma infestans
ATTTCTCCGAGAAAATTCATTTAAGGGCAGTTATGTGGGAGGGGTGGGGTTAGGTTTTCATCTAAAGTGCTATTTCAGTTTATTAAACCATTTTATCATTTAAATAATATTAATTCAGAATTGAATATGTTGTTGAAATTCCGAGTTTCAAAAAAAAAAAATCGGATAACCGGAAGTGCGTTTTCATTACCACTTTACTAAATGATTTTTTTTTCACTTTTTCGCGATTTTCTCAAAAATGACTCCGACTATTTTCTTGAAACTTCCTACATACACTAAACATACAGAGATCTACAACTTTTATTTAAAACGTATCTCTGGGAAAATTCATTTAAGGGCACTTTTAGGCCCGGGGAGGGTTATGTTTTTCTCTAAAGTGCTATCTTAGTTAATTATACAATTCTATTATCCAAACAAAATTAATTAGCAATAAATAGATGGCCAAAATTCCAAGTTTCAAGGAAATTAGTAAACCGGAAGTGCGCTTTTACTGAACAGTTTTTTTTTTAAGTTTTCGACGAATTTAATTAAATTTGGTATACAAACCATAAAATTTGTCAATTATAATTTTTAAAACTGGAGTAAGAGAAAGTTGTGTGAGTGTTTCACACTAGATTTTTTTTTTTTTTTAGATTTGTTAAACCTCAGCTATCTATATCAGCAAGACATTTCAGAGATAGTACTTTTAAAATAATGAGTTTTGTAATCTTAATTTTTCTAAATGTTTAAAACTCGCGGAAAAACCTAATCTTTTCCAGGGACTTTTTCCATTCCCGAAATTATATATAAAAAAAAAAAAAATCACGATTTAAATCCATATACATCCCAGTTTTATGTTTAATGGGAAAATTAATTAATGAAAAAAAAACTTATAATCGACCTACTTTTTTTTAAAAAAAAAAAGACATTAAATCTAAGTCTTAGAATTTGTGGAAGGGCAGTCCGTTAGACAGTTTCTTACAATGTTGTTCCCTAGAAGTTCCTACATAGTTGTAGAACATCAAGATGTTCTAAGCTCACATTGATTTATAACCCATCTCACTCGGGCCTTTTCAGCTGTCAAATACTCTGACCTAATTTTTTCCTTTTCGAATTTTTTTTCATCCATCCCCACAACAATGGGCCATATAAAGTTGACTCTTTCACTTTATTGAAAGCATGGTGTAAAAAAAAAAAAAAAAATAAAGTTAATTTAATAATGTTACCGCCTCTGTAGTTTCACCATTGTTTGGGGGTAATTCTTGGGAGGCGGAAAAATAAAAAAAAAAAAGGCCGGGTGCTAAACATGGGCTCTTTGCTCCACCCACAACAAGTCACAGTAATCATGATCATCATTACCAAGCCCTCTTGACTTCCCTAACATGTCCCAACACTCCTTACTTACTGACCCACACTGTTTGTAGAACATTTAGGATGTAATCATCATTAGGTTGCTATTAGGTAATTCAATGAGGACATTCAAGTGGGGGGGGGGTATCCCTTGAGGGTAAGCTAACCATTTCCTCAAATATTAATTCTATTTTACTAGGTTTAACTCCTTTGACTTTTGTATTTTATTTATTTAATTTTTAAATTTAATTAATGCACAACTAATATAATTAAGTATTTTCAGTTTCAAGATTTTTCATAATTATTGTTATTATTAAAAATTAAAATAATGTTTTCTTTTAAATTAGAAATTAGAAAGTAGACCTTAATGAAGAAAGAACCCAGAAGTAAAAATTGAAAAAGCCCCCCGGTTAGCTAATGTTAACCATTTGCTCAGAGCATATACGCACATCTGGTTTTGACAAGAGGCCGCCTAAGAATCTCGTTACCGCAGAAGAATCTTTCATTGACTAGTTGGAAGAATCTCGCTTTTGCCAAACCTTTCATTGTGGCAGATTACACGGAGCTACAACACTTCTTCAGTCAAGCGAAACCTTCTAATCCCACTATCAGCCAGACCCAATAGGTTCCTAAATCTTGAATATCCTTAAAACTAACAATCCCTAGTTAAGCAAACCTCTGTATATAAATTAATAAGATTATTATTCTTGATCTTTAGGTTTCCGTGGGCATTTTCATTAAAAACATCTGAGTTACCGGCAACATGGGAGAAACCGGTTTTTAGCAAACCACTGACGGCGGTCTCAATCCAGTAACGCAATCCAGTTTTTCATTATTATTCTTTTCTTGATCGAACCGTGCAGCCCAACTGTTGGCTGCTTAATTTTCAGATATTGCAATTCTTTGAGTATTGAAATGCGTTTTTCTGTTTATATTATAATAACTCTCTCACAATCACTATCACCATCACAAGTCAAGAATTGTTCTTTTGTCAGAAGTAAAACATAAAGGCTGAAGTTGAATTGACGCTCAGTTTAGAGATTGAGTATTTCCCCCTTTCCAATTGACATAAACATATAGGACTTCATTTTTAATTATTGAAAAGTTAATACAACAAAGTTTTCCCAACTTTTGCAATCGCATTAAGTTAAGAAGTTGTAGAATTACTTACAGTAAGCAAATGGAGTTAAATTTATTCAACACTATAAATATTCAATTAATAAAAACCGTAATTAAATTTAAAGAATTTATACATTTTATTATTATAACATATACATATTGCATATAAAAATAAATATATTATAAAAATGATTTTCTGAATTTTCCAGACATGTGGGAATGCTAGCCACCTGTTATTGTAGTGCCGATTTTACTGGATCCAGATGTGAAGTGCCCATCATACGTAACGGTATGTAGAACAAACTTTTCCCAATACTTGTATAGATGTATATATATAGTTAGATATTTCACTTCTAAAAATATGTTGGATAGATATTTCTATTATCCGATATATTTTTAATGTTTGCATTAAAACAATTTATTCAAATTTTTAAATCTGTCATGGACAAAACCGTAGTAAATTTTACAAATACATATAAAAGATATTTGAATGGAAGGTCACTTTGCAATAACATCCAATATACTATGATGCAGATCTCAAGACTACTGACGTTTTAGCCTTCGAATAAGATTAATAGGATTAGTATGAGATGCAAGAGGATTAATATGAGGACAATTATAGAAATTGTTATATCGGAATAGGATTATTTTCATATCCGAATGGAAATTTACATATATACGAACAGAATGGGTCAAAACAAAGAAATCAAGTTAAATACTTGAGGATTTTATATTGGAGTTTTTGGATCGACAATATATTTAGATCGCACAGCTGAACCTCATACATAATTCTCTGCATCTAATGTCCAACCAGCTTTATTTAAGGTGTTACCCTGTAATACAATAAACTGATAATGTTATTTTAATTTAATGTGTTGTATTCAATTGTATCACCGATTCAATAGTTCCCGTATGGGTAGGGGCTTCTAAGACTGCCTTGTACAGATTGCAAACCTTCCAAAATAAAATCCTATGCATCGCCTTGGGAGCATCGTGGTTCATACGTAACGAACAAATCTACAGGGAGCTCAACATGCCAACCGTGAAAGACTTCATAGACAAGACAGCAAACAGATTTTTAGAAAACTTACTAACTATAGAAGCTGGAACCTACGCAATCTCGGAGAGAGGTTGATCGGATCGACGACAGCCCCGAAACCTAGACTACCACAAGACGTCCTCCGTCACCACACAAGAAATCCATAACCAATTATACAACTACTATCATTATTTTATTTATGTATAAAATGACGTTTTGCTCCTTTAAAATGTATTAAAATGTATTATACTCCTTGTGACGCGCCGTCACCATAACGCCAAGCATAGGGTCATGGAGTTTATGGCTGAGAAGGCCTACACGTGCCTTGAGGAGGTATACGCGGTTGATGATGATGGTTCCACCAGGTATGCCGACATCGTTGCCTTCCATCCGAATAAGAAGCTTGCCTGGATTATAGATCTCATTATTCGGTTTGAGAATAACAGTGATGACCAGGCTGAGAAAATTGATAATGAGAAGCAGAGCATATACAATAAATGTATAACGTACTACAAAGAAAGGTTCCGCGTTGGGTATGGTGAGAGAGAATTCCGTGTCCGCGGTCTGTGGTTTGGATCCCGAGGCACTATACCGAGGTTGACAGGCCAATTTTTTGACGAGGTCGGGATAGACCGTCAACATCTGACGATTTTGGCGGAATCGATTATGTTGGACTCCCTAGGGATTCAAAATTCTCATTTATATCGTTGATAGACGACTTTATTACAGTTATCTTGTTGATAGTTGCATGACGGTGTCCTCTTTGGTGGGACAGTGTGATTGGATTGATTGTATTACGTTTGCATGTTCAGGACACCAGCTACAATTTGGGCTAATGATTTAAGACTTTCCAATCACCTGTCAAAATATATATCTACGGACTGATTGCCATGCTGTGTACTTAGCAGCGCAATAAAGTTGTGCAGCCACACTTTTGTTCAATACGGCAAAGTGTTCTCTCTCTTTATAAGGCAGAAATAAGCTGCCGGCCAAATAAAAGTTTTCTTCTTTTCAGAGGTTATTGAAAGACATAAGCTTTGATTGCTAAAGGGGGAATATGTAATTTAATTAAGTGGTATGTTCACTTAATTCCAGTTTATTTTTTTGATCATCATAAGCTTCAATTCTATAATTTCATAATTACAAGACAGTCATTAGGTTTAGATAATTACTTGTTTGCAAAAAATTAACCAAGATTGCAAAATCCATACAAAAATTGGTATATTTAAATAAACCTAAAAGATAGGCTAAGTAAAGATAGTTGAAGTACATAATTATCCATCCACATGTGTACAAATTCTAAAAAAATCATGTATGATTCACAAATGTTTCCAGGACACCCTAATAGAGCCCACCATCAAAATAACCAGTTTGGATTATTTTAAATAAGTTTACGTAACTTCAGATTTTTGGCTTTCATCATGCAAAACCTGGGCAATAAAGAAGACACGCGTCTAGAGACGGGTTCATGGCTTGGTATAAACTGTAGGCATTCCGTTCTTCAACTCTAGACTTCTTCAGGGTAGTTGCTGGGTGAAATTATATTATACCAATACAATTGTTGTTGTACAGTTGGCCGGATCACAAACGTTCATCCGCTAAACACTGTATCAGTTTGCAACATAAGCCAACTTGGAACACTGCAGAATTTCTTCTTTTTTTAAATACTCTTCCAAGAAAAAAATTGGGGATTCTTTCGGAAGTGCAACCTTAGGTTTTCCTAAAAAAAAAAATGTATATATAACATTTTCTCCTTCCTATATTTATGAAAGAAAAAATCTGGTGTGAAACACTCACACAACTTTCTCCTACTCCAGTTCTCAAAATTATAATTGACAAATGTTATAGTTTGTGAACCAAATATAACGAAATTCGTGGAAAACTGAAAAAGCTGTTCAGTAAAAGCACACTTCCGGCTTACTAATTTTCTTAAAACTGGGAATTTTGGCCATCCATTTATTTCTAATTATTATTGTTTGGATGATAGAATTGTATAATCAGCTATGATACCACTTTAGAGGAAGCTGTAACCCCATCCCTCCCCAAAAAGTGCCCTTAAATGAGTTTTCCCAGGGAAATGTCGTAAAATAAAAGATGTAGATCTTTGCATTTTTAGTTTATATACGAAGTTTCAAGAAAATCGTTGGAGCCATTTTTGAGAAAATCGCGAAAAACTGGAAAAATCATTTAGTAAAATGTTAAAACAAACGCACTTCTGGATATCAGAATTTTCTAACTCGGAATTTCAAAAATATATTTAATTCTAATTAACATTATTTAGATGACAGAATTATCTAATAAACTGAAATAGCAGTTAAGATGAAAACCTAACCCCACCCCTCCCCCAGAAGTGCCCTTAAATGAATTTTCCTGGAGAAATGTTTCAAATAAAAGTTGTAGCTCTTTTATATGTAGTTGATATATATAGTTTAAAGAGCATCGTTGGAACCATTTTTGAGAGAAATGCAAAAAATTATAAAAACCAACAATTAAAGTGTTACTTCCGGTTGAGGAATTTTGACATATAACGTACTGTCAGATCTCATCGTGATACCTAAACGGAATATCAAGTTTCAACTTTCTACGGTTTTTCGTTTTTGAGCTATGCTGTTCACATACGCACAGACGATTTGCTAAAAACTAATTTTTTTGGACTTACGGGGACTTGAAAACGGATATTTCCGGTGAAAACTCAATATCAGAAATTCGACGCGATTACAATACTTCCTCTTACTAGGAATAAGAGATTGTAAAATACGGAAAGGATTTTTAGAATTCCTAATTTGAACAAAATCGGTTCAAATTTGAAGTGTGATTTTACTCAATAGGTTTCTACTTTTTAGCTATTTTCTTCAATTTTTTTTTTCTAACTTAGAATATACTTACAAACTGAATAACCAGAGCATCATCAGTAAGTATCAGAGATACTTTTCGTGATAGCCTGTTTCTTTTTGGGGTCATCAACCGGTTTCAGGCGTTCGCTCATCATCAGGATGTTTTTTGTCAAACAGTGTGATAACATAGACTTGCAGAGAACAAATGTAGTATATACAGTGGCTTTAAAAATGTTGATGTTAGGACCTAATATTTAGGTTAAGATGGGTATTAGTACCTGAATGGGAAAACACATGTTTTGGTTTTTTAAAGGGGCATATTGTTCCCTTTGAAAATAAAAACATCCAATAAGGGGGATGTGTAACTTAAACTACGTTTTTTGAAGGAGATTTATTTTGATAATTATTTATTTATTTATCTTACAATTTTATTTATTTATTTATAACAGAGCGAAAGAATACTGTGTTAACCGTGGGCTACCGTTATTGATAAGAAATGATAAAGTACGAACTGAATTATCGAGGTAGTATAGATAAATTAGTAGCAGGCTAAGCTAAAAAAGAAGCAGGCTACCATGGAAAATATCTCTGATGCTTTCCTGCTGGACCAACCACAACAATCTATAGAATAGTAAGCCATCATTTTTATTTGAAAGATTTTAGCCTGGAAACCGGATCTAATGGGGTTCTGGACGACTGTGAGCTAGATATAAATTTAAACAGTCGATACAAGCTTTGTTACGGGGTTGTTGTAGTGAGCGCTTCATTACAATGTAGGCACATTAAGGCAAACAATATAACCCCACCCACCTGTATTTATGATATACATGTACAAGCTCCACTAAAACAATGTCTTAAATAAAAGATGTAGATCTTTGCATTGTTACTTTATATACGATGTTTCAAGAAAATCGCGAAAAAGTGAAAAAAAGCGTTTAGTAAAGTAGTAAAGTAAACGCGCTTCCGGTTACCTGTTTTTTTCAAACTCGGAGTTTCAACAACATATTCAGTTTTAATTAACAATATTTAGATGACAGAATTGTCTAATAAATGAGAGAGCATTTTAGATGAAAATGAAAACCTAACCCCTCCCACATAACTGCCCTTAAATGAATTTTTCCAGAGAAATGTTTCAAATAAAAGTTGAAGCTCCTTGTATGTGTAGTTGATATAACAAGTTTAAAGAAAATCTTCGGAGCAATTTTTGAGATAAACGCAAAAAAGTAAAAAAAAAAAAAAAAAAACTTTTTAAAGTGGTACTTCCGGTTGAGGAATTTTGACAGATAACGTACTGTAAGATGCCATGGTGATACGGAATATCAAGTTTCAACTTTCTACGGGTTTTCATTTATGAGCTATGCTATTAATATACACACACAAACACACACACACACAGACCATTTGCTCAAAACCATTTTTTTGGAGTCAGTCAGGGCACCTCAAAACGGATATTTCCAATGAAAACTCGATATCGAAAATCTGATACGATTACAATACTTCCTCTTACTTGGAGTAAGAGAAAGTAAAAATTGGTCAATCAGAATTGTAATAATTATTTTAGTAAGAGAAACTCGAGTGAGTGTTTCACATCAAATATGCTTTTCTTTTTTTGTGCAAAATGACCGAAAAGCTAGTAAAAAATGATTAAGAGTAGCTAGTAATCATCCGAAATTAAAGGTTCACTTGATGATGTAACAGTAACAAAATCAATGTCAATACTGTGTATATCTATGTGAGTGGCAGAAAAAGAAGGTGACAGCTAAGCTAGAAAGTTATGGAACCTAAAGATCTAAAGGGCATGTCTGATTATGCGGCCTCTAGCAAGGGTACTTTTTCTTCTTCTTCTTTTTTTGTTTGGGAGGGTTGGAAAGGAAGTAGTGTTGGAATAGGGGTAACCAGAACATGGCAGGGATGGCACCTTGCTGAATCCGTGATTCTCAATCGGAGATAACTTTGTTTTATTGACAAAAAAAAAAAAGGATTGGTTGGCTTGGATGTTGGAGCTTTATGAGACAGGCGTGTACAGAAAGGTAAACACCGTCGGAGTCTATCTTTCAAACCGCCTGAGCACATCTCACACACATCCATAAATTTATTATACTACTCAAGTAGGATTTATGACATCTTTCCAATTATCTGCTCATAGCAGTTTTTTTTCTCTCCCTCTTTTCCGGTACACTTGTTCGTGTGTACGTGCGTATATATGTTTAAAGTATGAAGTTAGTGATCCAGACATCGCCAATAGAGTGAAATGCCAACAAACCTAGTATATGAGATAAATGTATTCACCGTCAAATCCTTGTTGCAAGCACTACATGATATATTTCCTCTCACTCCCGGCCACATATATCATGACTATTTGTCAATGTATTAATATCATTTTTTTTTATTTTCTTTTAAGTCAACTTTTTTTGTTATTCGTCAAAAAAAAAATAACGTCAATTTACTTGTCATATTAACAGAATAATTGTCATTTTATCATTGTCACGATTTAGATTATTTTTGATACTAAATGCTAGTCTTTAGCGCAGGCCCGACGTGCTTAGAACATTTTTAGGGGGCTCTTAAAAACATTTTTGGAGGAAAAATTTGAGTTGTATATTTTTCCTTCGTTTTATATTTATAACATAAACATTGTGAATTTATATTAATTTAAGATAAATAAATGAATACATAGTAAATACCGATTTTCTTAATGTATTGGAAGAGATCACTCAATGAATAAGTCAAAAATAATTTTAAAGGTTTTACTGTCCAAATATTATTGCAGCAATTGTTTTTTTTTAGTTTTTCATTTTGTGAAAATTCTTTGTTAGTTTCAAAAGTGTGAATAATTTGAATAGCTTGAATAACCCATTTTTCAATTACGACTCAAAGTCTTGCTATTTCATCAGAGCCTTTACTTCGTATTGATAATAATTATTGTTAAATAATTGCACGTCTCCACTGCCAAAATTTTTTTTGATAACAAATAAAGAATGCCCATAAGATAATATTTCATTTTGAATTAGTGCTCGCACCGAATTGTCAATAGTCAATTTAAATTTGAGTCTTTGAGAATTCATTCTTGCCCATGTAAATTCATTCTTGATTTGTATGTAGATACATTGTATCGCTCAATTTTTGTAGCTATTAAACAAATCTTGTTGTTGCATTTAATGAATCAAATACTATCCAATAAAAACAATAAATACTGTTTTTTGATATCGAATATAAACACGCCATCTACACCATTAGTTTTCACATCAGAACAGTTATTTAAAGTTTGTACTTTAAAATTATATTCGTCCATGAAACCAAACATTTTTTATGCCTCTTTTGACATCTTAAAGAAAGATTTTTCTGAAACTTTTTTTTTTATTATTATTTTTTTTTTTTAATTTAAGGCGTGTCATCATCTTTGGTCATTAGCGCCTGGAACCTTTTCAGTGCACTGCCAGCCTCCGGGACAGTGTTCACTCGCTACAAACACCACTGTCCAACACCGAACAGTGAGCTGTAGATGTTCCTAGGAAGAAAAAAATGTAAGGGTTACACTGGACTCAAATTTTCCCGGATAACATAAACAGCACTGATTCGCCTGCGGTTGGTGGAAAGAAGCTAGAACCTAGTGACCTGGCTACCGTGGACAAGGTAGTTACTATGGACAGACTGGTTTGGCCAGTGCAAAGTTTCTCACCATTTAAGTCCCCTAGTCCTGATGGAGTTTATCCCTGTTAGCTGTGGAGATGTACTGATGAAGGTGTTGATAAGGATTTTTAAAGGTTGTTTAATGTTCGGTTATGTGCCAACATTTTGGAGGGAAGTTAGGGTGGTCTTTATTCCTAAACCAGGAAGAAGTGACTACTCTGACCCCAAGGCATTTAGACCTGTAAGTCTTATATCTGTCCTTCTAAAAACTTAGGAAAGGTTGGTAGATAGGTATATTACTGATGGTCCTTTGAAGGATCATCCACTCCATCCAAACCAACATGCTTATACAGTAGGAAATCGACAGAGACTGCTTTGCATTGTCTGGTCGGTAGGATAGAATCTGCTCTAGAGACAAAGGAATTTGCTTTAGGGTGCTTCTTTGATGTTGAAGGGGCATTTGACAGAGTATGTTTGATGCTCTTGAAGATTCCCTAGGTCGAAAAGGTATACAACCAGTTTTAATTAACTGGATAGGTATTTATTTAAAGAGTAGAGTTATACAGGCTTCTATAGGTATGCGCACGTGGTTGTGGGAGCGGGGAGAGGGTGTCCTCACCAAAGCTATGGTGTGCTGTCATGGATGAACTGTTAACCAGGATGAATTACACTGGACTCGAACCCGGGACTTCCGGTGGGAGTCCAACGCACTAACCACTTAGCTAATCCCTCGCCTAAACTTTTTATTAAAAAAGCTTCATAAAAACAGCTAAATAAAAACTTTTAGAAAGACCAAAAAAAAAATTAGAAACGTTGCGCTTGGAAAGTTTATACTAAGGCTAGTGGTGTAAGAACTTTTTCCTGATGACCACTTGTCCATTTCGGAAATGATAAACTATCGGCTGGAGGTTGTTGTTGCACGTGGAATGTCTCAGAGATTGCAGCGATTGCCAAAAATTGTTACAACCGAGTATGTTGCAAGTTAGTACCCCTCATGGACATTCCTCTGTTACAGCTGAACATTGCTAGCTTTTCGAGAAAAAAAATCACGAAAAGTGAAGACTGTATTGTGTAAAGTTGCATGTCTGGTTAAGAATTTCCTTCGAGCGAAGGAAGAAAGGTCTTCTGTATTACGAAGTAAACAAAGCCGCACTATATTTTCATAGCACTGAGGGCACCGGTCCTCCAGGGCCCCAAAAAATCAGTTTTCTTAAGAAAAAAAAAAAATCAAATAAACATGACTATCTATATAAGTGCGAATATTACACAAGGTTTGAAGAAAACCTTTGGAACCTTTTTCAAGAAAATCGTGAAAAAGAGAAAAGATTCCAAGACCCACTTTCAGTTGACGGATTCTGACCGAAACTTTCGTATCGGATCTAAATTACTACATAAACAAAATATCATGCTTGAGGTTTCTAAGATTTATCGTCTTTCAGATGACTTTTTTTTTTCTTTGTTCCAAAAATATATAATCACATACAAATCAGACCAGACGCTTAAATTTATTTTTTATATTGTTTTGGCGAGATTTCGAGATTTGTGTCTCCCGGGAAAAATTAGTTTCCAAAATTTCACACGCTCACAATACTCTTACAGTAGTAAGAAAATGTAAAAGATATTAAGTAAAATGGGTGGCTGCTTTTCTTTAGGCTTTCATGTTATTATAATAAGACAATACTGAGAGTAATAATAATCAGACTTTGGAGAGTAATAATTAGTATTAGGGCCTATTCTTGGAATACTAACTCAGATTTGTTGTAAGTTCTTGTTAAGTTTGTTCCCCACTTCTTGTTGTCTACTCCTCGGATATGAGGGTAACCATTGTACTGGTTGTTGTAAGCTGTAAAATGTGCCCCCTTAGATAATAACAATGAACATTTCTAAGTAATATGCGAGGTCAATTGCGTTTATTACACCCCCGTCTCATTTCAGTCAGAATTTGTTAGAAAGGTAAATTATATTACTTTAATGGGCAGGCAGCTGATCACTATCTAGTAATATTCCCTGCAATTTCCCTTGAACATGATTTTCTTATTAATTGATTCCTGGTTCAAATACCCATATTATCATTTAGCAGCCTGAATGGATGGAGACAATGTTCTGCTTATTTTGATAGCTATTTTGTAAGTTTAGTTAGAGGAGATATTCTTACCTGTCCAATATACTGACTTTGTTTAATGTCGTGAATTCTTTCAGATCTTTACTATTTGGTGAAACCGCGACAAGAAATTATTTTGTACAAACTGTCTGGCATCACTGTATAGTATATTGTTGGTTGCCATTACTTGCTCTATTATTTCCTTTTTTTCTTTTTGTATCTTGGGCATAAATCGTGCTGGCTCGCACAGCCACAATTCACACATTTATACTCACTCGCGGAACGTTCACTTCTAGAGTGGTTATCTCCGCGTTTGTTGCTCCTCTTATGTTGAAAAAGAACTGCTGTGTACTAACCAATTTATTTTCATTGGTGCATCACTATATTTTCTGTATTACCCTCCTTACTTGTTAAATTTCTACTTTAGCTCCGTTAGGACCTCTCATTACCTCTTTCATCTCTTCCGCACCTCACCTGTGTACCCATATCTCTGATAATGCCTTTTCTATGCGATAGATAATTAGGAATATGAGCTTTCAACTAATACTACAGAGTGCAAGCGCTTATTTAGCTGAAATAGCGTTGTTTAACTCAACCCGCACTGAATCCTAATCCTAATTTTTTTTAACTGTAACAATATTTGTCTCTCTCTCTCTCTCTCTCTCTATATATATATATATATATATAATATAGCTGCACTAGCCCTACAAGGAATAGTTTTTAGAACAGTTTATAGAACAGTTAACCACGAGTCAGCAACCATCTACTACCCTTTTCGTCACTCACTCATTAATCTCTCGCTACCTAATTTCTCTATTTACATGTAAAGTCCGGGCAGTTTTGTATCTCTGTTTAATTATACAGTTTTCAGCATTCATTCTAGCTTATTTCTCAGAAAACCTTTCCTCACTAATTTCTCTTCTTCTCATACCTATTATATATATAAACATTTTGTTGTGATATACTATTATTAATATTCAGAATATTTTTGTTTAATATTAGATAGAACATCAAAAAGATTTTGCAAAAAAAATGCTGCACTCCACAATTTATATTTGATATAGTAAATACACGTTTTAACTTTGTCGGGAGTATTGTTGGCAAGTATAGAGACTGAGATAATGATAGTGATTCGTGAGACTTTGGCCAAAGATAATTTCTTGATACTGTAGACTGGTGGTGGAGCTCTTAAGAGTATGAAGTGTTTGTAAACTCTGTCTAATGAAGAAGTTTGTTTTAAGATTCCCTCTTTATGGGTGTTGTTTAAGACTTACTTGTTGTTAGATTCTTCATGACTGTTTAGGCAAAGATTGTTTATGGCTGTGTAAAGACTGGTTATAACCTTCTTTAGATTCTTATAGATAGAATAATAGAGTATAACAACGATGGCTAAAAATTGTATTGGTGTTTACTAGTTTTTATTTATTTATTAGAAATCTACGGCGACATAAAAGATGTTCCCTGGTGTAAGTAATGTTTCTACAAACCTCCCCTAGTGTCATGTTTGTACAATAATATTATAGTCGTCTATAATTTGCACAGCGTGAAAGTGTGAGTAAATATACGGTGATGAGATAGAGAGAGTTTATCTGAGGATATGCTAATCCCAAATAATTGCACACAACAAGCCCAGTGTGTATGCGGGAATGGTGTGTTCCTATTGTTTGTTAGCCTGGTGTACATGCGCAGTGACGCCACCAAAATACCTGAAGAAGTTCCACTTCCTTCTGTACACGATTTAGACTCCGAATTAGATCCATATTTATATTTAGGGAATTAGACGGAGATTGTAATAGCCGTATTGATTGCTGGACTCGCTTTGGCATTTCAGATGCGCATTAAATGGTATCATCAGTAATGCTTTCTCTGGTAGGCTATGAAGTATTAATAACTTCATCTGTTGTTTCAGGATTGTGTGTTCAGTTATTTTTTTTTATTTCTGCTTATTATTAATAAATGGTTTATATGTGCAACATTATTTTTCTTTTTACGTACTTTCTCTTACTCCTATAGTAAGAGGAAGTATTGTAATCGTGTCAAATTTTTGATAACGAGTTTTCACCGGAAATATCCGTTTTGAGATCCCCTGAGTCCAAAAAAGTGGATTTTAGAATATTGTGTGTGTGTGGTGTGTGAACAGCATAGTCAGTAACGAAAACCAAACTTGATAATCCGATTAGCTATCACCATGGTGATCTGACAGTACGTTATTTGTCAAAATTCCTTATTGGAAGTGCCACTTTACCACTTGTATTTTTTTTTACATTTTTGCGATTTTGTCAAAAATGGCTCCAACGATTTTCTTGAAACCTGATAAATCAACTACACATACAAAGAGCTACAACTTTTATTTGAAAAATTTCTCCGGTACTTTAGGGGGGAGGGGTGGTTTTTACGGTTTCCTCTAAAGTGCTAATTCATTTATTACACAGTTCTATCATCTACATAAATAAATATGTTTTTGAAATTCCGAGTTTGAAATAATCGAATGACCGGAAGTGCGTTTTTACTAGGAAGTTATTTTTCAATTTTTGCGATTTTCTCCATGAAAAAAACCAACGAATTTCATTAAATTTGATGTACTAACTATAAAATTTATCATTAAAAATTTTGAACACTGGAATAAGAGAAAGTTGTGTGAATGTATCACGCCAGATTTTTTTTATTTAAAAGAACTACTCCTTTTCACAGGAAAAAATTCAATCATAAATTATAAACACAGTCCTTTTTATATGATAAAACCACAAAATATATAATCAATTTATTGATTTTTATTAGCGTGATTTAGCTTTATTAAAGCGTGTTTTCGCTTTACAACGTAAATACTATAATAAAACAAATATACTTCTTAAACTTAAAGAAAAATGTAAATAAGTAGCCATTAATTAATTGCCGAACCAAAACGAACATTTGGATAGTAACTGTGAATAGAAATAGTAATAAATAAAATTTATCTTATTTTATTGCAATCGATAATCGTTATCTTTTAATATAAATAAAAGAAATTAGAGTGTGTGCGTATGTGTTCTTGTTAATAAAATCAACACTTTGAACATAAATCTCACACATAGTATTAACAATACAGATACTTAATCGACAGAAAAGGTTAAGCGCTAAGTGAAGGAAATATATTGTTTATTGTGAGTAGTAAGTTTGTATGTCTTAATATGAGGATTCCGCCAGTTTATCATTTGTCCAAAACCCGGCCATGTTTTTTTTTATTCAATCAGTTTTTATTATTGAAATGAAAGCGCCTTACTGAATCATGAATATGCACCAGAGTGATAACTCTACCTACATATATATTTGAATATTTGATTAACGATCATCTATCGCTTTAAAAAAAGAAAAAGTGATCTCGATTTTATAGCTCTAATCTTTCGCTTTTTTTTCCCTATTACTTTTGAAATCCTCTCTCATTTACATTTTAATTATTACAAACTGTCATTAGCAATAGAAGAGCAATAACTTAGCTGTAATTATTTTAATGTACAGTTTATCGATTTCAAGTTTATTGATTCTTCAGTTTCATTTTAATTAAGCAAATGTCCTAACCTGCATCCAACATTAGCGCTACCTATCAACACCGACAATTTCAATAATTTGTGCTTCTCTTATAGTAGTATACAGAGCATTTATATTATCATTGGTTAACAATATTGTTGAGGTAATGTTCATTTTTTAAAAGAACCATTAATGCGAGATCTCTATACATAAATTAATTATTTACACCACCTGACCGGTAGTTGTATAATAAACCTTGCATGAAAAAAAAAAAAAAATGGGCATTAATGTTCCTCCTCTTATTCCACTTCCTCTAATTCCTAAATAAGAAAGAGGAAAGTATTGCGATCGTGTTAAATTTTCGATACTGAGTTTTATCCTCACGGTTTAATTACATGTTTTGAGGACTCCTG
>JAAEAF010010205.1:0-19279 GCA_011037195.1 Triatoma infestans
AAAATGGCTCCAACGATTTTCTTCAAACTTTAGTATATCAATGATACATACAAAGATCTACATAACTTTTATTTGAAATATTTTTCCGGAAAAAGTACTGTCCCCCCTCCATTGCGAAATTTTGGACCTCTGAATCTGTAATTAGAAATTTATTAATCTTTCCCAGAAGCATATGCTAGAAATAGAAGTGTATTTTATTGAGTTGTTACAGAACGCATGGCCGGCTAGAAGTTCAATTTCAGTTTGTTATATAACGCTGTCATTAAAACAATAATAATTAGAATTTAATATATATTGTTCAAATTCCGAGTTTGAAGAAAATCGGATGACCGGAATTGCGTTTTTACTAAAAAGTATTTTTCAGTTTTCTGCTATTTTCTCTATAAAGGCTCCAACGATTTTACTTTAACTAGGAATGTGAACTACACATATAAAGGAGCTACAACATTCATTTAAGGGGTGTTCAGGGGGAGGTGTGGGATTAGGCTTTCTTTTAACATACAGTAACCCATATCTGGGGGATGGAACATGTCATATTATTTGGGGGCCTTGTCCCCATAATTGGGTGACACCTAGTTTCGTTCAGTTATGTAAGGATATTAAAGTAATTTGCTGTAGTAATAAATAATTTTATCTGTAACACAAGAATTTAACAGCATTAACACATGTTAAGGATATATTTATATATGACACATTACTTTGCAAGGTGTTCGCTGAAACAACTGAAACACAGCTGCAGTGAATTGGGATAATGTATGGTAATACGTTCCAGATTTTCTATATTTTAGCCTCCTGGCGTTCCAGAGTTTATCTCTTCTTCTGAGAACACAGAACGCACAACCTTCTGACTGTTTGTCCCTGTGGATGGACAAAGTTTCCACATTTACACCTAGTGCAGTGAAATAAAGTATACATTAAAATATAGTATAAAAAGTCCAAAAAATCACTTAATTGCATACGTTTACCAATATAAGGAATTTTTTTTAAAGTCTTGAAACGAGTGAATAATTGTAATTTGCATAATGGGGGAGAATCTTTAACTTAATGCAGGCAAAGAAATGAAAAAAAAAAAACACATTCATTTTTAGCAATATCGTTCTGTTTGTCAAGGTCTCTATATATTATGCTAATGAGTATTTACATTACCATCACGTCTCCAAACATTTGTAGCTAAATATATATTAGGTGTTGCTAATTAGAGCAATTATTGTTTTATTTTTGTCATCTATTTTAGCCATCAAAGTGAATGCTCGGGTACCGCTCGTACAATGTAATAAGATGCAATAGATATGCACACAACAAAACTTTCTTCATTATTGCACCCTTGGGAAGATCCAGTCCCCTTGGAGCTATTACACACAGCTCGTATTTCCGGTGAAAACTCAATTTCTTCGAAAAATTAACACTATTAGAATACTTTCTCAAGAGGAAATATTACATAAGAGTCCAATTTTCAAAATTCACCTGAAATACATGTTTCGATGTATTTCAGGTGAATTCTCAAAAACGAAAAAAATCGCATTAAGCTAAAACTTGTTATACCATTTTGGTACCACCACAGCATCAGACAGGAAGATTTCGGATAAAATCCATCAACTTCGCTGAATAACTTTTTCAGTTTTTCGCGATTATTTTATGATTATATTAATGGCTCAAATGATTTTCTTTAAAGTTTGTAATCAAATTTGTAGTTTAAAAGAAAATTCGTAGTTGTTTTATATATTCGTAATAACATTAGTAAAATCTTGTGAGTTTTGGCTACCGAAAGTTAAACATGTTCCTGACTTTGTCTTATTGAGATTGTATGCAAGACCCTTAATTAAACATATAACACATTAAGGGCAATTTGCATTATATCTGAATTGCAATGCTATTGCAGTTATATTGATATGCTTGCACTAACAATCTAACCGTACAATTCAAACACATTGAAATTTTGGGTTTTTCCAGCAATCCACTAAATTGAATTCTAAACTGATTACAAACGGAAGTATATCCGCAATTAAAAACTTTTATGTTCTATAGAAATCATGAAAAAAAAAAAAATTACATAATTGAATTTAAAAAGAAAATGTGTGAGAAGTTCTTCCGCATCAGGACACACACACACACACACACACACACACACATCTCACGGAACTCTGTCCTTGAGCTATCCTTCTGTCGTTTTGGCATTTAAATATAATCATAATGAAAGAAAATAATAGAAAAAAGTGCTACAATTATCTGTTTCCGTGCATTATTATTATCATTATCATTATGTAAGCTTTTCCTAGAATTCGTTACATTTTAACAAGTTTCATTATTTTGCAAAAGATTCTATATAATATATATCCTGACTGGAAATTTCCATCTGCATTTATAACGAGAATTGCAAAAGGGAGGTCTGTGGTTTAAAATGTTTCAAACAAAAGCGGCAAATATTTATGTGTGTAGATGGTATACGAAGTTTAGAAAAAAATCGTTGCTGCTGGTTTCGAGAAAATCTCAAAAAAACTGGAAAAAAAAAAAAAAGCGGTTGATGGATTTTGAACGAAACCTTGGTGTGAGATGCGATGTGGTATATGAGATTATGTTATCCTCTAAAATGCTATTTTAGTTTATTAACGATTTTTTTTATCATTTATTTAATTTGAATAAGAATGTGGATGAGCTCAGTTGGTTTTCGGCAGTCCAAAATGCTCATCGGGGATCCGGACAAGGCCATTAGTGAGACGTTGCTGAGATTTCACGGAGCGCTCTCAAGCATCTGGTGGGATCTCTTACTGGACATTCTGGTTTAAGGAGACATCTCTACATAATGGGGCTCATGGCCAGTCCATTATTTAGATCTGTGATACAAAGGAGGCAACACTTATCCATTTATGACGATTGCTTGGGTTGTGTGAGGAAATAGGTTCAGGAACCTTTGGTCGGAATAGGATGTCTATGGAAGAGCTTAGGCTATTTCCGTTTAAGTTATTGTCCGATTTGTTCAGACTGTGGCGATGGATTAGACTCGGGTCTGGTTATTTGTTCTAGACCCGGTTTGTTGTTGTTTTTCTTGGGGTAGCTGTATGGGCCGAGTGGGGCTTTGGATAGCGTAGGGTTTGGTCCCTCCCCACAGACAAATATAATAAATAATAATAAATGCTCCTGGATAAGGTAATATATTTATTTATATACTTTGTAAAAAACTTGTTATTAGTTTGTTAAATTTATTGACAAGTCTTGTTCATACAAGTGTATGTAGAAACGAAGTTTAATAAAAAAAGAATAATATATAATATATATAAGTTAAAGAAAATTGTTCACTAATAACTACTGCAAGAGAAAGTCGAGTGAGTGTTTCATACCAGATTTTTTTTTTTTTAATTGTTAAACAGAGAAGAATGTAACAATACATTCTTTAAAATTTGATCAAAGCATTAAAGGTATTGATTAGTTACAGACTGTGATATGACAAAAATCTATAAAACGCGTCGTTTAGTATTCTCCCACAGGTAAACCTTTTTTTTTTCCATTATCACCAGATAAGGGTCAAACAGGTAGCAATGGAACAAACCATACTGTATTGGAAAGTAAAAATATTTAAGAATATTTGTTAGTTTTTCTTAATAAAATATCTACAAATTTGGTTTAATGCGATACTTTGGACGATAATTCGATTGTAACATATGCAATATCATGCCAATATTAATTTATCTTTGTTTTGTTATTACAGTGAAACATAGTTTATTTATTTATTTGATGAAGTAATTGTATATCACACAGAAATCGCATTTTTACACCAGCTAAGGCAATACAAACATCTACATCTGTAACGTCTGTAAACAAAAATTATTGAAGCAGTTTTCATAATAATCGCAAAGTAACTAAAAAATCCGATGTGTAAAATTTATTGCCAAGTACTCTCATTGAACCTAAACGAAATATTAATTGTATGTAGGTTTGTGGGAGAGGAGTGATGTCAGGCTTTCCTCTAAAATGCCACTTCAATAGATTATGCGGTTTTCATCATCTATAAGAATTATATGTGTTGCAGAAATTCCGAGTTTGAAGAAAATCAGTTAACCGGAAATATAAATAAAAGTATAAGTAAAACCTCGTATAAATAAACACAAATATCAATTCTCTATAAACTGCAGTAAGAGAAAGTCGTGTGAGTGTTTCACACTGGATTTATTTAAAATTGCTCTATTTCTTTAAATTTAGTTCACCAAGTACACATATATAGAGCTATCATTTTTATTTGTAAGTTCCTCTCCCCCCAAAAAAAAAGATTTTTGAGGGTTTCTGGGGGACGTGGTTGGTTACGCTTCACTCAGTAAGTGATAGTAATTGAATTTCTCCCATTTATATATTACTGAAGTTACTTAACATTGTTAGTAAAAAAAAAAAACCTTCTGAATAATATAAAAATTTAATATTTAAAATACTAGACATTCACATTGCACAAGTGAATGGTGAATTGTGAAAAAAATAAAATCAAACGAATAATAATAACTTTTAGGTAAGTATTTATCATGAATAGTATAGATCCAAAGTGATCACGCCGCAGTTAAACAGCCAGTCGTGACCATCAGCAACATTGACCTCGCCGGCTCATCCTTCCATCTATTTTTGTGTGCTTCAAATTCTTAACTTAGCAAAAAATCTGGCGTGAAACACTCACATGACTGGCGTTTTTCTAAACACACTTCTTTATTCAAATAATTGAAAATTTTACTACTTGTTCCCAAATACTGCGGGCAGTACAACCGGTGAGAACTTTAATTTCTGGAATTTGACACGATTGCAATACTTGCTCTTACCAGGTTCCGGTTGACATATTTTTTTAAAACTTGGCATTTGCAGAGTAATGTTGTAATTACAAAAACTCTAAATATTCATTTTCTCAACAAATCTGATAAATGGAATTCAAAAATGCTACTTTATAACTCCAGGATCCCGTTTCGGTGGCAATTACATGTAGACATCCTCTATTGGGAAGCAGAGTAAACAAATCCTCGGGGTGTAAGTCTTCTCAATACTATATCTCCCAACGGAATCAGTATTCTTTCTGTTAATCGACTTTTTGGTCACCTCACCATTTTCAAATGTATGTTCAGGCAATAAACGATCTCTCGTCCGATCACAGCCAAATCCTATCGATCCTAGATATACATTCTATACCCACTCCACTTACACCCACTGTCCTGGACACTCTTCCGTTCTACTCTAAAAGAAAAACTCGACTTACAGACATCACTCAACACTCCACTGTTGATTTCATCTTGCATGATTTCGCTGTAGCAATACGGGAAAGCATATGGAACTCAACGACATAAATACACCTTGCATCCATAACAACTCTACCAGCTTACAGTTTACCACTCCGCTCTTTAATGACAGCCAAAAAACGAGTTAGAAACCAGTGGCAAACCAAGATAACCACCAGATCAATGGCCATTGCACAGATTAACAAAACAACTTAAAATAGAGGAAATAACAAAACAACTTAGGATAGAGAATAAATCTAAAAATGCTATTAAAGTATAAGCACACTTCATCCCCACTTCGGCAGGATAATGTTCTCGGACTAAATCCGATGAAGGGAAGTCCATCTTATTCGCAACCTACCTGCCTGTCAAACACATTCACGCCACATACTGACATACTAGTTCAACGGCACGTAACAGACCTTAACAATAAACTAAACATTCCATTCCAAACTCTGTTTACTCTATACTTTGTAACCCAGCAGACGTACGAAATGAAATTCATAGTGCAGCTATGATTTAATAACTTGCTAAGTACTAAAACAAGTCCCAGAAAAAACCCTTTATTACACTGCCCTCATAACTACATACTTCCCAAATGCTAGCGAAATTTTCCTTTATCAAAAAAAAAAAAATACCAAAATTATTAAAAATACCAAAAGATTCCCTTCTAATTTGGCATAACTCTCGGTAGAAACCTATTCATTATTGGGCCGCAAAATATTTGAGCGTCTCAGAAGGCTATGGTAGTTGAGAATAATTTAATTAATCTAAAAGAAAGGTTTGTTGCGTTGGACAGCCGCAACTAAGATGGATGGGCAGAATGAGAGAGGATTGAAGTGCAGTTTACGAAATTGCGGAGGGGTTGATTCGCCGATGTCATAGTTTTTCTAGAATAAAAGAAAGACTTCTAGGATTTTATCCGTCAACATGCGTATCCGTTAACATGCTTATTATTTGTTGTTATTGACCGCTTTCGGATTCTTAACGATCGTCCGGAATGAGGCTATCAATTTCGTGAGGAGAGTTGACTTCAATTTTGTGACAGAAATATAAAGTTGAAGTTAACTCTCTTACACGAAATTGATAGACTTAAACTGACGATGGGTCAGAATCGGTCAGGAACAAAAATAAGAATGTTACGATGGATAAAATCCCAGATGTTATCCAATATTGCGAATCCAACCACATATTCAAAGAAAGACTTATTCATTTTTCTTGATAATCCGGGTGATATAGTATTTGATAATTAGATCTTGGAATTATATCCGTTCTGTAGTAGCTGGAAGGGCTGATCAGGTGTGTGTGTGTGTGTTGTGTGAATGGGTTTAGTATTACCTGAGAGTGAAAAAAAGAGGGTGTGAGTGTGTGTGTGTGTGTGTGTGTGTGTGTGTGTGTGTGTGAAAGAGAGAGAGAGGGAGTGAACAAGGAGTGTGAGCAAACAAGGCAAAAGATGACGTCACATTAATTTTTTCATGATGCGATTGAGAAAGCATTAAAATAAGAAGATAAATGAATATTTTATGATTTAGTTATTTTTTAATTTTTATAGCAAGGTAATTTAGTGTGTATTTAGTGATTTCAGATAAATTGAGGGGTAGTGGGGAATGATTAGAAAAAAAAATTTGAAAAAAAAAGTAAAAAGGAGAGACAATTGCTGTTGGAGCAGAAGTAGCTGTAGAGGATGATGGCCAAAGTTGGTTTTCTGACGCCACAGGTATTAGTATCTGCCGTGAGTAGAGGTGGAACTTCGATGCTGGTAGATTTCTCCCCACTCACCTAGCTGTGTAGCCTCATGACTTGCGGGCTTACTAACCATATGCCTTCTTACTAAGTTCATAACTACACGCGTTTAGTCTTTAAAAAGCGTTCCGTTTCTTCCTATATCTTACTGAACTATTCTTTTTTTAAAACTGTTATCGTGCTAACATCTTTTTGTTTATTAAATTAAATACAAAAAAATCGATTTTTTTTTTAATCATTATTATTATTAAATAAACAATTTTAATTTCAATTGTTTCATTAAAATTCAAATGGGATTATTACCACACGTGCGGCAAATTTGAAAACTTACAACTTAATTAACTGGTAAGTTCTTTATTATATTATTTTTATTATCTTTACATATTTTAATAACAATTAAAAATTTTTTTTATTTTTTTTTATACTTTTACTGCTAAAGATAATAAATTACTCCAAGACAAAGTAAAAAACCTTTTTAACCGCCCGTTCAATTCACTCGAAATGTAGCACACTGCCAGCTCTAGGCGACTTGTTTCATTCATACACAATTAAAACATTTCTACATTATTTCTCTGCTTTAAGATTTCACTCGAATATAGATATTTTCGCAGATTAAATTGTGTGACACACTCTAAGCACTTTCTCTCACCACAATATTCATAGTTCTAAATAATAAATTTCTTCAAAGATGATTTTTTTTTTTTTTTTTTTTACTTTTCCTTACTGTGTTAAAAGAGGAAGTATTGGGATAGTGACAAGAGTTTCAGTTAAAATGCACCAACCGGAAGTGCGACTAGATAGTTTTTCACGATTCTTTCACACAAAAAAAAGTCCCAAACAGTGATTGCTATCTCTCTCGCACAACACATTCAAATGAATTTTCTCCAAAAAAAAAAAAAAAAAAAAATTCCAAACCTATTAGGTCTCTATATAGTTAATTAGCATACCAAATTTATGCTAATTATCTATGGTGGTTTTTGGTGTTTTATTATGGCTTATGGTGTATTGGTTATGGCTTAAGGTGTTTTATGTTGTTTTCATGGAGATAATCTAACAAAATTGAATCAATTGTTTAGTAAACTCACACTTCCGGTCAACGGATTTCCTTCAAATTTATAATTTCACTAGCTCAATTTATTCTAATTATAGAGATGATAGAATCATAAAATGAACTACAATAGCAATTTCAAGGAAAGCATAGCCCCCCACCTCTCCTCCAAAAACCCCGCTTAAAATGAATTTGCCCGGAAAAATATTTCGAATAAATGTCATAGACCTTACATGTCTTTAAGATCTGTACGAAGTTTGAAGACAATCCCCCCCCCCCAAACAAACTGAGAACCACTTAGTAAAGTGGTACTTCCTGTTTCAGAATTTTGACAGATAATTTCCTGCCAGATCCTATAGAGATAAACAAACGGAATATCCATTTTCGTTTTTGAGCTATGCTGTTCAAATACATATATTACCATTTTTTTAAATCATTTTTTCGGATTCAGGGAATCTGAAAATACGTATATCCGGTGAAAACTCAATATCGAAAAGTTGACACGATCAAAATACCTCCTCATGCTCTCTCTAGGAGTAAGACAAAGTTTCAACACAGCTCCAATGCTTTTATTTGAAACTTCGCATACTAACTAACTAAACATATGAAAAGGACTATCACTTTTATTTGAAACATTTTTTTCTGGAAAAGTGATGTTAAAATGTTCTGGAGAACCTTTCAACATTTCAAGTGTTGTTTAGGATTGATCACAGCGCTGACTTCTAGCAATGTAATCACATTCAGTTATGTGCTACAAGCTGCAAAACTACTCGCTCTCCTCTCCTTCCACAGCCACTTGTATCTATGTTTAAGGGCAACTAAACATGGAGTTAAAAATAACAGATTTTTCACTAAATATTTAGTTGTGTTCAGTATTATGAAGTGGGGAGGGAGGAGACGGCCCTGTGGGAGGGTAGCGTGACGCTCCAGATCCCCCTAAAAGTTAATTTTCCTCAGAAATAAAATAATCCAAATAAAAAAATGGTTGGTAGTTGGAATAGTTGATAAGTAGTTTGAGGAAACCCAGTGGTAACATCATCCTGAAACTCGCGCACAATTAAAAAAAAAAAAAAATTTGCTGTGAAACACTCGCACACTTTCTCTTACTGCAATTTACGTAGTTTTGATTTATTATTTGTTTATATGCATATTACCAATTTAAAAATTTCACATGTATTATTATTATAATTATTATTACGAAGCTCGGGTGGGCTATATCCCGGCACTGCAGCCAACAGAGGCTTATTATGCCACCGCCGATAGTTCCTAGTAGACAAAACCTCCCTCCTTAAGAAGTTTGAGGGCCTTCACCACCAGGTCATTTTGAGCCACTATCTCCTCAGGTCGCAAAGTACCAAAGGTTTCATACCTCAATTTGATTATTGCAACGCAATCGAACAACAGGTGGGAGGCCGTTTCCTCCTCTTCCTGACATAATCTGCACAAGGGTTCCGCTCGAATGAGATGTTTCCTGAACCTACCATGACCCGTAAATAGTCCCGTCACCAGAGAAATCTGGCTCCTACTCAGACTAAGATTCATTTGGGTTCTTCGTTTACACAGTCCTGGCATCATCCTTTTACTGTGTATAACGCCCGGGCTCCTCCTCCAGAGCTCTTCATGCTTACTGCGACCCCACTCTCTAATCGCTGCACGAATTGCTCCGCCAGTTATTCCCAGGACCGGCTCTGGACCAATGAACGGAGTGTTAGCCCCGTTCCTGGCCAGCTTTCACATGTAACTCAAAATGATGTTTATCTGAAATATAATATCAAAGTCATACTTCCTGTGTAAACCGATTTTCTACAAATTCGGAACTCTGGTCACACCAATTCCTTACTCTATCCCTCCTGGATTTCTGAATACACCGCCTCCAATAATTCATCTCCACTACCTTCACTCTTTCACAGACCCTCCGCGTGGTAGTCGCAATGTTCTGCATAATAAAGGAAAAATTTATATTCTTCGTCAATATAAGTCATTAATAAAATTTGTTTATGTATTGGGAAGTAGTACTAAATGCTTGTAAGTAATAGAAAATATCATTATGTGCAATGAAGAAGAGGTATAACAAACATACTCACTTGTAGGAACCCAAATAGCTACGTTTCTCACGTTCTACCACCACTCTATTAAAAAAATATTTTGCTATGTGATCCGAACTCTATGCACAGTTTGCGAAAAACGTAATTTTATATCCTGAAAACAAAGTTAATATTATATAGACGATAGAATCGTATAAAATAGTGAAGTGGTACTTCAGAGGAAACGTCACCCCTCCACCACATAAATTAATTATACCGGAAAAATGTTACGAATAGAAATTGTTGCCTATTTTATTGGTTACTAAGTCTAAAGAAAATAATTGGAGCTGTTTTCGAGTAAATCGCAAAGAATTTGCAAAAATCTATTCAGTCAATTGGTCGATCGATTTTGACCAATAACCTTGTTGTCGCCTAAATGTGTACACTTATATGAAGATATATCAATTCATTTTCAGCTAACTCTGAAAAGGATAACTCGTCTAGTCTTTTGATATGTATAGTTAGTATACTAAGATTAAAGGAACACGAAAGAGTACTTTCGAAAATCGCTGAAAACTGGCAACCTGTCCAGTAAAGTGGAATCCTAAGTCTTTCCTTCTGGATTTACTTCAAACCCGAAATTTTTTCAATATATTCCATATTTATTCATATTATATAGATGATAGAAACTGCACTTTAGAGATAAACGTAACATCACTCGTCCGCCAAAACGGATCCCCCACCCCATATTACAAATGCGCAAAAAAAATATATTTAGTGTGTATACAAAAGTTAAAGAAAGTCGTTGAAACCTTTTTCCAAGAAAAGCGTAAAAAAAAATATATATATACTCAGTAAAGTGGTACTTCCGGTTGACGGATTTTGACCGAAACCTTAATATGTGATGTGATGGTGGAACCTGAACGGAATATCAAATTTCAGTTTTCTGCAATGTTTCGTCTTCAAGAATTGTTTTCATACGGTACACACACACAAACACACGAACAGGCAATGTAAAAAATTTAACAAAATTTCTTAAAGCGATAATAAAAAATGATATGACCTTTTGTTTTTATCCCCAGTCAATGTTTTAAAAATAATTATTTAAGTAGTTCTTTTTGAAAGTAAAAGATGATGCAATTTCTTGAATTATTGGTCAGACAAGTTCTTTTTATACATAGACATAATATTCTAGAGTTAGGAAAAAAGGAAAAAGTAGGTAATTCGTCTTAATTGGAACCTTCATTGTTTTTTTTTTTTTTTAAATGGATATGTCAGATTTAATGTGCAGAATCTTTGAGGTCTGTCCAGTAATTATGTCGGTCTGGGGAATACCCAGATGTTTTTATTGTGTACGATTCCGTCCCGGTTTTGTTGATTTAAAGACAAGATAAAATGAACATGCATTGTATGTAGTGAATCTATTGATTTAATGGAATTGCTAAGTTTTTTGTTTCTACAAAGATAAGAGTTTGTATTGACAGGTTTTAGTAGATCTTATTATATGTGAGTTGTGGAAC
Source organism: Triatoma infestans (assembly GCA_011037195.1). NCBI lineage: Eukaryota > Metazoa > Arthropoda > Insecta > Hemiptera > Reduviidae > Triatoma > Triatoma infestans. The sequence goes on from JAAEAF010010205.1 coordinate 11,576, forward strand.
TGAATGTCTGTATCTCATAATATTATCTCAGCGTCGATTTTTTTTCACAAATAAAACAAATCTGGTGTGGAATACTCTGTTACTGCAATTTACAAAGTTATAAACAACTGTTTAATTTTCTTCAAAAAATACTTCTAATTAGATGTAAATTTCTTGAAGAAAGCGTAACCTGGCCTTTTCTCCAAAATTTCCTTAAATGAACTTTCTTGAAAAAAAAAATGTCAAACGAAAGTAATAAGTCCCTGTATAAATATAATTAGTATGCCAAATTTAATGAAATAGCACATTAAACAGAAAAGCATAACCACTTTCCCCATAACTTAAGTTTTTCGTCTACAAAGTATTAATAAGAATTTAATGATATTTCAGCTGCATATAATGTACATTTTCATTTATATGTAGGTCGGTAATGCCCGTATAAATAAATAAACCAAGCAAAACTATGTAGATTTGTGAGTGTATCATACTAGGTTTACCAATAACCTCATAATATTCGTCAAATACTGAATAGAGCTGTCAACAAGCTATTTGTATTATACAGTTCGGTCTAATAAAAACTCTTATTTCAACTCGGACAGATAACATTTTACTTCTAAGTGAAATAAAAACAATGATTGCGTCGTACTTTCACTTACTCTCTATAAGAAATTCCACAATTTTTTGGAAAATGTATGACGTCAACAGGTTTTTTGTTGTTTTTTTTTTTAATTGTTTTTGCAATAAATTTTCAATACAAAAATGTAAATTATTTTAATTTATATATACAGAATTATCTAATATTTCTAGTACTGTCAGTTGTAAATCTTATAACCTAGAACAATAACTCATTGTTATCATTTTAGAATATTTGCGTCAATGTACGTTTTCATTTCTAATAATAAAATTTCTAATAAAATAGGGAAGGGAATAGCTAAGTGGTTAGCGTACTAGACTCCCACCCGAAGGACCCAGGTTCAAGTCCAGCTGTGCTTACCCTTAGACTTTTTCTTCCTAGGAGCCTCTACAGCTCACTGTCCGGTGATTGACAGTGTTGTCTGTAAACGAGAGAACACTGTCCGGAGGCCAGCAGTGCACTGAGAAGGCTCCGGGCTCTAGTGACCATTGATGTTGACGCCTTAAATTACCAACAACAAAAAAAAATCAAAATTGGCTATCAGTTTTTAAGACATCTTACCTGTAATTGTGGTATTATTCAAATATTGCCATAAATTTGTTGGTGGGATTTATTATAATACAGTGTGGACGGGCTAAGTTGTACACCCCACTTGGGGGTCCAAGTGTCTGTTATAAGATTTGCTAAGGTGTTGTGTCCAGAGGACGTGGTTAAACGTTTAATAAACATTGCAAAAAAACATACAGGGTGTCTGTCCCAAGGTATATGGATAACGAGTTTTTCTCGCAAACTAAGATAGCTAGAAAAAAACTAAAAAAATACGTGTCCCCGTAGTTTTTTGTTAGAAATCCAAATTTAATTTTCAAATTTGTTTTGGTGCTTCCAGAAGCGAGATACAGGCCGAACTTCATTTTTTTTTTTTAAATGGGGAGGTGTGGTTTTTATTTAGGAAATAGATTCCTCTATTTTTTGTAAGAAAAAAAATTTTACTGACAGGTTTTTTTTTTGAGGGGATATTGTCAGTATGAATGGAAAACATGATTCTTATAGAACTGTCACAAAATGATATTAACGTTTTCTTTTTATTGAATACGTAGAAAATTACTTTGTTAATTTACTCCTCATTAATTTAAGGATATTGCTCGAACTGGCCGCCCCCACCATAGAGATGTAGTTCTTAGCCGTAGTACAATGGCAGAAAGCGCATGCCTATGTATCTCTATGGGGGAGGTAAGTTCGAGCAAGATCTGTAATTAATGAGGAGTAAAATTTATAATAAAATAGTACTTTTCTTCTTATTCAGTCAAAAAACCGTTATAATATCATTTTGAAATTTTTTATAAGAATCATGTTTTCATTCATAACTTGTAAAATACCGCTCACAAAAAAAAAAAACGTTCAAATAAATTTATCTTACAAAAAATAGAGGAATCCACGCCTTTCGATTTGAAATAATGAAGTTGGTGTCTGTATCTCGCTTCTGGAAGTACCAACACAAATTTGCAAATTAAATTTGGATTTCTAATCAAAAAACTACGGGGGACACGTATTTTTTAGTTTTTTTTTCTAGCTATCTTAGTTTCCGATAAATAGTCGTTATCCATATATACCTTGGAACACCCTGTATATATAGAAAATTGCAAAAAAAAAGTTTAAAGAAGAATGTTTTTAGCGAACGATTTGTGTGTGTGTGTGTGTGTGTGTGTGTGTGTGTGTATGTGGGTGTGGTAAAATATTTCAAAACGGAAGAAATCACTGGAAACTCAAACCTGGTGTTCTGTGTAGGTACAGCACCACATCTCACACAAAGGTTTTCCGTTAATCTCCATTTCAACCGGAAGTGCGTCTTCACTGGTGTACTTCCTACGCTCTTCTCACTTTTATTTGCAACATTTCTCCAAAAAAAAATTGATTTTTTGGAAGGCTGTGGGGGAGTGGTAAAGTTATGCTTTGCTCTGAAGTGCAACTTTGAAGAAAATCCGTTATCTGGAATAGCGACTTTACAAACTTGGTTTCTAAGTTGTTTTTTTTTTTTAATTTTCTCGGGAATGATACCAAAATGATGTTCTTTATACTAGGAATTCCTAACTGCAAAGATAAAAACCTATCACTTTTATTTGTAACACATTTCCGGAAAGATTGATTTCAGGGTTCTGAAGCACTTGTCACTTCGGTTTGTAACTAAATTACCTTACCAAGTTGGGTCCGCAGACCACAAAACGGAAGAGGCTATCACGGAAAATATCACTGATACCTGTACAAGCTCTGGTATGCAACAGCACCATGCCAACAGGCAGTGGGCGCTATAACACAAACTCTATTCAAATATATATTTTTTTCGCTATGGTCACGCCAACCCTATGTAAACATTACAATTTAAAAAAAAGTTTGTCAATTTTGTAATTGTATTAATTGCAGATAAAGAATGTTGTGTGAGTGTTTCGGAAATATCCGTTTTGAGGTCCCCTGAGTCCAAAAAATTGGCTTATAGCAAATTGTGTGTGTATGTATGTACGTATGTGAACAGCATAGCTCAAAAAAAGAAAAACCGCAGAAAGCTGAAACTTGATATATATATTCCCTTTAGGTATCATCATGGGATCTGACAGTACGTTATCTGTCAAAATTCCATAACCGGAAGTACCACTTTACTAGTTTTTTTTTTTTTTTATTACGATTTGCGTTGTTTTTCTCAGAAATGGTTCAGACGATTTTCTTCAAACTTCGTATATAAACAAAATATACAAAGATCTACAACTTTTATTTAAAACATTTCTCTAGAAAAATTCATTTATGGGCACTTTCAGGGGAGGGATGGGGCTATGTTTTCCTCTAAAGTGCTATCATAGTTGATTATACAATTCTATCTTCCAAAGAAAATTAATTAGAAATAAAGAGATGGCCAAAATTCCGAGTTTCAAGGAAATTAGTAATCCAGAAGTGCGCTTTTACTAAACAGTTTTTTTTTTCAGTTTTCGACGAATTTCGTTAAAGTATAAAATTTGTCAATTATAATTTTGAGACTAGAGTAAGCGAAAGTCGTGTGAGTGTTTCACACCAGATTTTTGTTTTTTTTTTTTTTTTATTAAGAAGGCCCCACGGAAGTGTCCCACCGTTCGCTCGCCCATAAAACTTGAAGAAAAAAGAAGAGTGTGAAAAAGGCTTTTCAGGTGATTTCTTCTGGGATATTCACAGATCATAAACATGTCTGCCTGTCTACCTGGTATTGTAGCAACCAGTACGTAAGGGTCTGTTTGCTTTAAAATTAACTTCACATCTGTATAGGCTGGCAAATCGGATTAAAACGTCAAATTAGATAATTACTGTACCATTGGTACAATTCTAGTGAGATATTTATATAGTTAATTACAAGATCATCCGTCATTAATAAAACTTTTTTTTTATTGTTGTCGCTTTAGAAGGAAGTCTTGCGATTGTATCAAACTTGCGAAATAGAATTTTCATCAAAATACAAGAAATGACGTGTCCCGAGTACGAAAAAAATGTTTTAGCGAATGGCCCCTGTATGGGTGTGAACCAAATTTCTCAACAAAACGTCACAGGGAAATACAAACTTATTATTCCATTTAAATACTACCACTGCATGTGAAACCAAGGTTTCGATCAAAATCCATCAACAGGAAATGCGTCTTTACTGAATGCTGTTTTTTTTTCGAGTTTCTTTAAATGTCATATACCATTTGCAAACATAAAATGTCTTTTATTTTTTCTATTTAAAACATTGTGCGAAAAAAATTAATATTTGGGGATTCTGGAGGGTTTGCAATGTTAAGACTTTCTCCTCTAAAGTCTCACATCAGTACAATATATAGTTCTACCAATTAAGAGCATTGCTATAATTCAAAATTTTTGAAGAAAATCGAATAACCGGAAGTGTTACTTTACAGAATAGATTTCGGAGCTTTTTGGAATTTACATGGAAAACTTATAAATTGATTTTTGGGGCTACTGAAGGGGCAATCTGTGATGTTAAATTTGAAATATTATTCGGATTTGATTTTGGCGCTATCTTCTGGACTACAATGTGATCACAGCAGCGCTATGTGTCTATGTTCTGAGAAGCAATTTGTACCCGCACCAATAATCGTTTTTGTTAGGGTAACTTTGTGTAAGTGTAGATTGTAGATAGTTATAGAGGATTATTGTACTGCGATATGAAAGATCTATTGTGCCACCCGGAGCCTTTTTCCTCTTTTTCTTTTTTTTTTTCTTTTTTTTCAGTGTACTGCGGCATGCCAAGCAGTGTTCTCTAGCTACAGACAACACTGCCCATCACCGGAGAGTGAGGTGTAGAGGCTCCAAAGAAGAGAAAATCTAAGGGCAGCATGCTAGATTCGAACCTGGGATCTCCCGCGTTGCTAGTTCAGCGCGCTATCACTGAGCTGCTCACTTGGCTTAGGCCAATTAACTAGGGACGGAGACCCTGGTTTGTGCACTGTGTTTGTCCTTGTTTGTAAAGGGCAGAGTGTATGTAGTTTAAGTGTATCGTGTACTGTTTGAACGAAGTGCATGGAGTACTGAGCTGTAGTAACCCGTAGGGCCCCAAGTAAGTGCATGCAACAGATATCCCGTGTGGGCATTGTGAAAATGTAAGGAAATTTGTTTTAACTAGTAAGTCATGTCTGGTTCACACCAAATTTTTTTTTTTTTTTTTGCAGTGCACAAGGAAAACCTTTCTAAGTGTCTGTTGTATTGGGGTTTTGCGAAACAGAGAACTGTATCACGAGTTTCATTGCTGACTTAATTCTAACTGATAAAGTGTTACTGCTAGATCTTTTTAGTATAAAGAGGAGTAGCTGACATGGCATTGGACGCCTTTGCTCGCCCAAGGTGGGCAACTCTAACAAGTTCACTCTAGCCCGGGTGCTAGGATATGCAGGGTAGTATGCAATGAAAAGCGGATGCATTGCCCCTGGAAGGTCCAAATACACATTTCATAGGTGCAGAAACATTTTACATCTTGGGTTCGGAGCAAATTAAAGGCAAGCACAGGAGAAGTTACGGCAAATCTCTGCTCAACCACAATACCATGTTGCCTTAAGATGGGCGTGATGATCGGGCACTATAGGGTCAGGAAACATGTGGGCCAATTTGGGTCTTAATTGATTGCGAGGACCTGTCTAGTGGGAGATTCCGCCAATTGGGCGGTGACGAGCTATACGGAGGCAACCATCAGACAGCTCTGCTCATGTGCACCTAGACTTGCGGCCCAAGTGGGAGGGCCTCCACCTGGTAAACTAAATATTTTTTAAAAATTCCGCCTTTTATGAAAATTTGTCAAACAGTATTGTGACAGTTACTGGAAGAAAAATAAAACGTACGAGTGTTTCACAACAGATTGTGTTTAAAATTATTTATGACATTTAAATATTATTTAAAACATTTATTTTGTTCAATGTTTACTTTCGGTCAAGATCCGTCAACTGAAGTGCGAATTTACTGAATAGTTTCACTATTTTCTCGCAAATTGCTCAATTGATTTTTTTTTTTATTCAACCCTGTAGTAGTGGCCAATCACTATCGTTAACGTTCCACCTTTGGCTGTGATTGATTAAAATTTCCGATTCTGTGTGATTGTCAGGAAATCGTTGTAAGCATCCTTTTGAGAATTGCAATTGGAGAAAAATCGAATGAATGTTTTTCAACCAGATTTTCCTGGTACTGAGGGAAATGCACGGTCACTACATCTTGGGCCAGTAATACATTACTCTTACAGAAGAAAGATAAATTCTGTGTTTGCGTAACAAAGCATTTATTATACTAGTTTAAATTAAATATAATTTATTATGTCAAGTTTTTTTTTTAATTAAAAGTCTTTGCATATCATACTTAAAAAATATCAATAATATAAACATTTTGTGGTTGGTTAATAAATTAAACAAAACAACAAAACAATGAATTAAATATATATATAAATATATGTATACAGAAATTGTGTGTTAATTTGACGTAAACTTTAGTTGTAAACATGTTTTGCAAATTTTACAAACAAATAATTAATCATACAAAAAAAAAATTAAATAACAACAAATTACGTTTTCTATTGTGTTTACATTCTCTAAATACTGAACCTGTGAACTCAAAATCAAGATTTAAAAATATTTACCGGGAATATATATTTTGGGGTCCGCTGAGGGTGAAAAACAAAACATTTCAGCGAATGTTGTGTGTGTGCCCAGACAGGAAGTTTAGGTAAAAAATCGATCAACCGGAAGTTCAAATTTTCAATTTTTTGTGCAATATTCTCGAAAACGAGTCCATCTTTTTTTTTTTTTTTAATGTTAGTATAAGCATTAGATACTTGTAAGTTTCAAATCATTTTTATTTGAAACATTTTACTAGGGTTTTGGGGAGAGAGGTGACGTTAGGCTTCCTCTTAAGAGTGTCACATTTCTGTATATTTTACAATTCCAAAAAATGATTCGGAAGTGCGACTTTACTATGATCGTGTCAAATTTTCGAATTTGAGTTTTAAATGGAAATATATATGTTTTGGAGTCCATATTATACAAACAAAATACCGCAGTAGCTTGGTATTCCGTTTAAGGTACTACCCCTCATCGCATCTGACACGAAGGTTTCAGGACAAATGTATCGACCAGAAGTACAGGAAATGTTTTTATTTCGTTCCGATTATCCCATAAACGATTATGATTTTTTTTTTAAACTTGGAATGCTAACTGCACAAAATTGGATTTTAAATAGTCGGGTGGAATTTGTGTGAACTTTTAAATTTCAAATATTAAATGGTAATGATTCAGTATATTTTATGTATAGTTATTACGAGAAAGTGTGTAGTGAGTGTTTCAAGCGAGATAGTTTTTTAATTAGCTGTGTGTAATAGATTTGTGTTGTTAACAAAGTGGTTTGCTGAAATGAGTGCACTGCCAGTATATAACTCTCATTGCATTCACAATGAATACATCTTTCTTTTTCCTTTTTCTAAAAATAAAACAACGATTAGTTGAAAAGAAAAAAAAGTGAAGTCCGATTACAGTGGCAGTTCGCCTTGGTGCTCCTTATTTGTTAGTTCAAGTCAACAAGTCTCTTTGTTGATTTAATTAAATAAA